>NW_019091828.1:6205-21078 GCF_001949145.1 Acanthaster planci | reverse complement strand
CGGCATACCGGCTGGTCTCTTGCACTATCTTGTACATGTAGTAGAGAACGTCGTCAAGAAACAGTTCAAAGGCTTCACTGAAGGTCGAGCTGCCATGCAGGCAGGGATCGACGGCACCACCATTACCGGTGAAGCTGTACTTCAGTGGTGTACTGTCTTCATCTGTCCACCGGAACAATGCGGCACTGCTGCTGGTCGACGCGGCGGTCTGTGTACGGGACTGTCTCTTGTGCTTGGCATATACTGCCAAGGGTATATCACTGTCAATTTCTGTACTTGACTGTACTTGAGCAAGTGACGGCGGTGAAGAAGACGAAGAACCTTCATCTGAACTCAGATAAAACTCACTTTCACTGGAAGAACTGGACTCTCGGGATATAACTTCAGCCATGTTGTCTGTGCTCTGAATAATATGATACCCAATATGAACACACGTAGCCACTGCACGGCGATTTTATTCTCAAGCAGCGAGGGCCGTGCCCTGTCAGTCAATGTTGCAAGGGCCAGCAGCGCCCGGGCCGGGTCATTCGTGGGGCACAGGTGCATAATGAGCCCGCACAGCCCGCGCTTTGTCTTCAGTGCAGTGCAGTGATAATCCCCTGCGAGCACCCGGCAGCACGAACAAATGCGCTCTGCACAAACAATACACGGATTACCTCCGCTTATTGCAGCGCTCTGTGCTGAAAGAATACAGGGATTGATTGGCGGTGCCCGGCAGCTCTCAGCAGCTCGTACTTTTATTCCAGGCTTTTATAAGTTCGGTCACCCCGGCTATAAAATAAAGTCCTAATTCACTGGCCCCAGCAATCCATTATTGCCTTGGACCAATTTATTTACGGCCAATGGTGGCCTAAACTTTTTAACTGACAGCTCCAAACTTTTTAAGAAACACCCAGCAACTTTTTTTTTTACAGTAAAGTTCCGATTTCGGAGTCCCCGGCCACGAATATAAGGCCTATGGCTCCGGTACCGGAGCCCCCCGCTGGAAGTGGTTAAGTACGTTGCTCAGGCTGATAAGCAGGTCAAGTTTCATACCCCCAACTCCAATTAGAGTGGCCGTTTTACGGCAATGGTTGACACATTATCCTGACCAAGCGGCGGTAGCTCTTTTGCTAAACGGTTTTTCACAGGGGTTTTCAGTGGAGTATTTTGGAGCTAGGGAGCCACTGGACTCTGAGTGTCTTCCCTCTGCGGCGCATCAACCAGCGATGGTTAGAGTAAAATTACAGACAGAGATGAACATGGGTCGTATCCCCTGGCCATTTACCATACGCCCGCTCCCGCGCTTGCAGTGCTCTCCAATCGGGTCGGAACCCAAAAGTGAACCCAACTCATTTCACTTGATTCATCATCTCTCCTTTCCAGCTGGAGGATCGGTCAATGATTTTATCAACAAAGCTAAATGCAGGGAACAATATGCCTCATTTGATGAGGCAGTCGAGCTGGTCACGCAGGTGGGCGCGGGTGCATGGTTAGCCAAGTCCGATATTAAATCGGCATTTTGCCTCTTGCCGGTTAGCCTGTTGGTTTATGAATTCCTGGGATTCAAATTTGAGAACAATTTCTACTTTGATAAGTGTTTGTCTATGGGCTGTTCGATTTCTTGTTCTTTGTCTGAATATTTCAGTACCTTCTTAGAGTTTAAAGTTAGGCAAGAGATCAAGTTCCGGTTTGTTACACACTATTTGGACAATTTCCTTTTAGCGGGGTTGTCAGCAGCAGATTGTGCACGTATGCTGTCCTTGTTTACGGAAATCTGTGGGCAATTGGGAGTCCCCTTGGCCCCCGAGAAAACATTTGGTCCCCTGCAGACTATTTGTTTTCTAGACCTCGAAATTGACTCCGTTCGGGGATTGATCTGCATGCAGGCACCCAAGGTCCAAGTGCTTGCGCCCAGATTCAGACAGTTATAGGGCAAAAGAAGATTTCCATCGTCGACAGACAGTCGCTGGTGGGGTCCCTAAATTATGTCTGTAAGGCCATTTACCCAGGTCTGGCATTCTTGAGAAAGTTCATTGTATTATAGCGGGGGCTGTCAAAGCCCCACCATGGGTCCGCATTTCGGCTCGATTTACGCATGTAGCTTGCATTCCTCTCACAATTCAATAGCGTTTCCTCCTTTCTGACCGGCAGCTGGGACAATGACGCCCTAGAGTTGTTTACGGACGCAGCCGTGTCAGTAGGTTATGGGTCCATTTTTCAAGGAGAAATGGCTGCAAGGCTGGTGGCCACCAGATGTTTTGGATCATACCCCATCCATCGCCTTTTAAAAAATTTTTTCTGTCGTAGTCGTGGTGTTGGCCTGGGCACCGTTGCTAGCAAACAGCAAGTTATATGGTCCAACACTGCCACAGATGTTTTACTATCATGACTATAGCGCTCGATCCCAGCGTAGTTTGGAAAAGCAATGGCAGGCCCTTAATAAATGGTCCCGAACTTATTGTAATCACGTAGGGGCGCATGTCTTGCGTCATCCACAGTTTCGCTGGACAGATGCAAGCCTATACCGTCATGACGTTGTGCACCTGTCTGCGGTGGGGCATGGCCTCTTTCGAGCAAATCTTCGGCAGTGTGTTTTGGCCTTTTTGGGATGAGCTACACCCCTCTCCCCTGCCCCGGGGTTTCCACCGTGTAGCTGTTTTTTTCTGTGGGGCGTGCTCGGCGCGGGTGGCATTTTAAAGCAGAAAAGAGACAGCAAGTTCCAAATTTTAATTGTAAGTCAAGTAGCTTCCGTACTTAGATAGTTAGTAATAGTAACAAGATTAATAACCTCACAAAGATGAAAGAAGGACATTTACTGGTACACATAACCAACCCGGTACGTTCCAGGCGGACCTGATATCCCTGGTAAGTTCCAGCCAGGGAAAACGATTATTCACGTATTAGGTAGCTCATTATTTAACCCTCATATGTTCCAACCGGGGCTGTTGTTTTATCTTATTGGTAACATTATTACGGGCCTGATCAGCCTGAAGGCAAGGCTGTCCAGTTCAGTGTTGGTTCAAGTCGGCCGACCAACAGGGATTGGTGATAATGGATTTGGTGTGTCAGGTGACACAGCTGTGTTTATGAGGAGGCCACTGAGCCAGGCAATAGGATTATCCGCCGATGTTTTTAAGAAATGAAGATTTTCATCACCACTTTACAGGGCAAAGTGATGCATTTCAATGCTCATTCATACATACTAAGCTCGCTGCATTTACCGTGAAACATGTAGGTATGGAGTTCTGTGGATTTTTCCTTGAAATGTGCTTCTACAATGTAGTCTTTCAGCATTTAAACACAAATATAAAATTAAATTACTAGTGAATTATGTAAGTAATGATCAATTTCTTTCTCATGGGGTTACAGCAGGCAAAGGCTACACAGTCATGTACATGTGCTGTATTTAAAATTTGTTGCGTTATTTGTAAAGTGTTAGTGTGTTGTTGTCTTTGTGGAACTTTGCTTTTAAATGGGGACCCCAACTCGACAAGCACTGCTTCCTGGGGGCCCCATCCATATACAGTATATACACTCTTTGAAACTGTTTTTGTAGAATACATATAATATTATGTGGAAAATAAAGTGAACTGAACAGAACTGCAAGGTCCCAGACCTCCTTCAACATTTCACATGGATGCAAAATCCTTGCAATTATAACTGGGATTTGGCTGTAAAACGTGCAAAGCATGAAATTTTCACAAGAGTATTGTGTGTTGAAGTCCATTTCACATGCACACCTGTGGCATTGCTGTTGCCGTTGCTCAAACTGGAGGTCTACGAAATTAAATATACTGCCAGATTTCGGACCACCACTTCCGCTGATGATCATCAACGCTGGGGTGGAAAATTCAACTTCCACTGTGACACATCAGAAGACTAAACTTAATGCAATGTAAAGCTGTGACATGTGAAACAATCCCTGCATAATGTTATTCCACCACGTTGGGTATCTGCTCCACGTGCATGCTTGCAAAACATGACTGGTTCCTAAAGTAAACATAGGATGCATGGGAACCAGTGACATCAGTTCATCACAGACTAGATTTCTGCATATGTGTACTTCAAAAGCCCTTGCTTACATTGCCCCATGCCATGTGTGAATCAAATTGTAAACACGCTTTGCAGCATACGTGTACATGAACATTGCGATAGGAAAGTGTGGTTTCCTTTGAAAAAAAGTGCAGATTAGTTTCCACAAGTTAAAATGTTGTCATTCCAGCACACAAATACCAAAAACCAGAGAGTTTCCTCCTCAAAATATGAAAAAATGGAATTTCAACAATTGCTGGATCCCTGCTGGCATCTTATTGGTAATATTGCCAGCACCATATGGTACATGTACCTAACTAATTAATGAAACAATATTCACGCTCTTGAAACTACTGTACATGTACAGAGGAACCTAGAGATTTGTGTGAGGTGAAGAGAACTTGGAAATCAAATAAGGAACTCACCAATTGACAAAAGCTGATCTGTTCACCATTTCTTGCTGTTAGAATGAAGACTGAGGCTGTGAGGTTGAAAGGCAGGACACTGATGTGTGGAAAGCCATCTAAGAGGAAAAAAATGACATGTATTCTCTGGTCATTAGAATATACATAGATAGCAGAAAGCTTCATTACTCTACAAAAGGGCAAGCGTCAATGAGACGAGAAAGCACATCTGCAGGTTAACAGCATATATGTACATATGCAGCATTTCCAAATGCACAGTGCATCTAAGTTCAGAGTAAAGTGTGTTGTCTACAAACCAGTAGTCCAAGGCCAGTGGAAACATAGAAGGACCACTAGACCTGTCACAAGATAGTCTGGTGGGCACATGCATAAAATCCCACTGACCTTGGCATGCATGGCATGGAACAGATCTCAGTTCATAAATGGTTACACTGTGACATACATCAGAGCAGTGGCTCCAAACACACAGAACATGAAGTCATCGTGGTTACACATGTACATGTACTTTGTTCAAAGATTAGCTCTTGCACAAGATGTGCACCACACAGCATAAAATACTACTATGCTTCCAAGTAGAGAAATGTATAGTGTCACATGCACTGCATCTGTAGACCTACACTCCAACCACACATTGCTTGAAGTGTGCTGGGTAATTCCGCATGGGAAATGAGAAAAATGGCTAATTTTAATGCTGATGGAATAAAAATTAAACTGACTGTGCATTGTTAGTAAATGTACACCTGGCACGGAGCAAAAAACGTTTGAAATTTTATATCTTTTTTGCTTGTGATAAGGACCCTTGGAGCTAAATACTACAAAATGCCATAAATCCTAAATGCTAAACTAAGCCCTCTCAACGGTTTATAATTGCGAAGGTTGGGAAGCATAGACGTTTGTTTCAAAGGCACTTTCTTTCTCTTGACATGGCATGACAATTAGCAGTAATTCCGTTACCAAAAAGTTACAAATGTGCGCCCAGGTGCAATTAATGGCCTTGCAGATGAAATTGAGCAAACCAATTAATGACTGCAGCGCAACCAGAGCGATCTTTTTCTTACCCAAACATGACAGTAACTGATCTGTGAGTGCATTGACTTTGACTATAGGGACCCGAACCTGCCTCGATCGAGACAGCATCGATTTTTAAACCGAGATACGTTAAATTCTGAAGTGGATCTTCTGTTTTTTTCTTGTGCAATGGGCACGCCAAGCACTGTGCATACCGATTCAAATACCTGCAAGAGTGCTGGGCAAGAATCTGACTAGGTCCGACGAATAAGAAATTGTCAAGATAGTGAGTGATCATTGAACTGTTAGCAACCTCCTTCACTTTGAACTCCAGAAACATGCTGAATTTCTCAAAAAGGGAACACGAAATGGAATATCCCACAGGCAAACATTGTCCTAATAATAGTGGCCCTCGAATGTGAAACCCAAAAGGTCGTAATCTGAAGGGGTCATTGGAAGTAATTGAAAAGCCGATTTAATATCAGATTTTGCCAACCAAGCCCCATGCCCCGTTGCCATCACTACATGTACTGCCTCCTGAAATGGGGCACAATGCACTGTGCAATTGTACTTATCAATAAAATCATTTATCGATTGCCCTTCTGGGTAGGAAAGGTGGTGGATGAGCCTGAATGTATTAGGTTCCTGTTTAGGTACTAAACCGATAGGTAAGCACTGCAGCGTTGGGAATAGCGGGGCTGGGAATGGACCCATAATTCTATTAAGGTCTATTTCCTTTTGTATCTTTTCTCTAATAATGTGAGGGTGAGCAGCAGCTGAGAGTAGGCAACTTGCCTGGTGGCTGTGCCTGGGGCCCTGATGTTGTAGCCAAAAACTGCATGAGAAACCCCTCTCCAGCAGTTGCACATCAACTGCCTCAGGATAACGAGCTAATCAGTTTCGTAAAACAAAGATCTTAATTGGTGTTGGGGGGAAGAAAGGAATTCCCAGAAGAAACCTTAGTAGCCAGTGTTGAATGCTTGGCGTGCTCGGTAGACATAGCAGTCTAATTGGGTTTATACTTGTGCCACCCGGAGTGATCAGGGGGCTTACAAAGTTGATTGCCCTTATGCCAAGAATAACTTGAATCGACAGTTGTCGACTTCCCGAGTTTGCAAACTGCAGCCCCATGGCCCAGGTAGAAGCATGTACTGCATTTGTGGGCATATTTGCATGCGCGGTAATGACATGCTTGCTCCCTGTTGAATGCAAAACAAATCCCAATGCATTTTGGAACTTTATTATCTTGGGTTGGGTGTTGAAGAGCTCTTGATCCACCCAGGCCACTAGTCATGGAAGAAACTGTTACAGTGGTTGCCACAGTCAGCCATAGCTAAGTATTTACTTTTTTGCACTTTCACAACAGCCAAGACAGCCTGCAGGTCACTTTACACGTAGGCCTACGTACATGTACATTACTTGTACGATATGTGCAGCATTTATGCACATGAACAAGTTTATATAAGTCAGACTCAATGAAAAGCAGTCATGCAGACACAAATCATTGAGATACATGCCACAGCCTGAAGGTTTAATCATCCGGATACCAGATTTGGGCATACCGGTTTTCAAATGTTAGTAATGGGCACACTTGGTCCAACCAGTTATTGGGCGATCCCAGGCCCCTGGGCAACACACAGCCCGACAAGTACGGGCAATACCACATGCCCAAAGCTACATGTACATGTACAGTGTACATGTACATGAGCCAAACCACAGTTCACACATGCATTAACATACAATCACCGTTCCAACCGATATTACCTTCGGTCGGGAAAACATAGCCTCAGGACACTTTCGAGCGCTATGGGCAATGCATTTTACACAGGGATTAATATATGAAAGCTTCCCACTGCTGTTCCAATCAGTCAGGAAAACATAGCCTCATGACACTTTTGAGTGCTATGGAAACCTTAAATTATCGTAACAATAATACCCAAACCCAAAGTGGTTTAAATGCCAAATGAGGAACAGGGAGGTTACTGGCGGTCTATATCTGCAAAATTGCCACCCGCGCAGCATGCGCCCACAAGGAGAAGACAGCCAGAAACCTGAAATGACTGCAAGAGGAGCTATGTGATCTACAAGGAGATATGGGACCTAAGAAACTGCTCTATATTAGACCGGAAAACACGAATGCCTGCAAGGGAACAAATGAACCCCATCATACTGGTACAGAGAAAATTCAAACCACTGAAATTGGGGATGATGTAAGCAAAGTGAACGTGGCAACTTTGCACACTGGGATTGGGCCCATCGATTGACTGTGCGGTGCTTACGTTCCAATGCAGGCTGGGAATGAGCCCCAAAATAGAAAACTCTGGGAAGAATATCAGACCAAATAATTGTCATGGTTGGGCACCACTCTAAACAGTCACAAAGCATGACTGCAACCCTCTGACAAAGGGCAAACTCGTCAATTTTAACTGTGAATAGTGAGTGGGAGGGGAAAACCACACTCTACCCGGTGTATGATGGAGTCGCCCACTATCTACACGATATCTGAGTAAAACCAGCAGCAAATAAACCAGTCAGAAGCTGATCAGAAAATCCCAGATGGAGTGAATAATGTTTGCAGGTTGGCAGAGAGGGGCCGCCAGAGTGCGATCCCCCCAAGGCGTCGATGTGGCAAACCGGTAGGGGGCGTATGTAGGACAAAAATGCATTGGAACACCAGCGCCCCATACTGAGGATGTCAGCCCTGGCAACCCCCACATGAGACGCAGACGATGCAGCCCCAATACGAAAGGAATGGCTAGTAACGTGGGACCTCTTGAGCCCCAAATGCACAAGGGCTTTTAGCAAAACTGCACTGAATTGGTATTGACTGAGGGGAGGGCCATAAAGTGACAGAAATACGGCCCAGCAATTTGGGGGCGAACTGAGGAAAAATGCAATAATGCTGAAACTGGGTAAATGGAACTGCCTGGAGACTGTACCAAGCGAACACTTTGTGGGGGGCCACGCTGGTTATTCTTAGACTTCCTGAAATGAATCACTACTGAAACGGATTCCTTACTAGTTTTTGATCGTGAGAAAAGTACATCTTGACAACTCAAAACAGAGTCAAAAGGGGTGGACCTGGAGCGAACAGCCAATTCGTTAACCTGCATAAATCCAAAGTAGGCACTCAGGAAAAACTGCCTTAAATAAAACCGATTCGAAATTCAATGAGCAAAGGTAGGAAGGGCACTGATCATACGCTGTAAACATTGTGGGGAAACTGGCAATTGAGTATATTAACCGGGGCGAAGCCGGCGGGCACCTTCCACCAATTTGGAAACAACAAAATCCTTGGTGGGATCAACCCATCCCGATAATTTGTGCACGTAGCCCACGCTTGATACGTATGTCGCAATTGTAGCGGGAGACATGCCCTTGAGTGAAAGCCAGGCAACAAATTGGCATATCACGTCGACTGACGCAGGTAAGGGGCTAGACAAAGACTGCTGCCTAAATTGACTAAATGCTCTTCATCCAGAAGAATAAGTGCAATGTGAATTCGCGGAAATGGCTGCGGAGAGCAAACGGTCAACTTCTGCATCTACCAAACTGGGGGGAAAGGAGAAAGAAGGGTCATATCCTGATCTGCCTGTGGTGCTGCTCGGCGAAAACGGTCCATCTGAAAACGGGACAAAGCATCTGCTATGTCATTAAATCGCCCTGGAACATGTACTGCTTTAAAGAAAATAAGCACTGCAACACCAATGGGGGAAACTAGCTTCATTATGCGCTCACATTTCAAAGATTTCTTGTTCAATATGTGTGCCATAGCAATGTTGTCAGTGTGAAAAATGACCTTGCGACCTGCCAGCAGGGGCGCCCAACACTGTATAGCCACATACAGTGGAAATAATTCTAAAAATGCAATGGAAGGGGAATGGTGAATGAGCTCCGTTGGCCAACGGCCTTGAACCCATGTACTACTGAAATATGCACCGAAACCAATACTAGCAGCAACATCTGTAAATAGAGAAAGGTTAACATCGGATTCCCATGTGGCTGCGGGAAAAATCAAAACACCATTGAATTGTGCGAGAAATTCAAGCCAAGTAAGCAAGTCTAGCCTAGCCGCTTTAGAAATGTGAACTCCATGGTGTGACCGAGAGAGACCGGAACCCAATGTTATCAAGCGGCGTAAAAATGCCCGACCCGTGGGAATGGCCCTGCCTAGGAAATTCAGCGGCCCAACAAGAGATTGAAGTCAGTACCCAAGCCAGGCCAACAGTCTTTTCATGGGCCAACGGGACCTCCAACGTCGAACGGATTGACTGAAAGCATGCTAATAATCGGAAACAACTGGCCGCTGAGGCCCCAACAAACAAAAAATCATCAAGATAATAAATTACGAAAGAAGAGCCTGCCACAAGCTTAACGTGATGCTCAAGAAATGTACTAAATTTCTCAGATAAGGCACAAGAAACGCTACACCCAATCGGCAGGCATTTGTCATAATAAAACATGCCTTGAAATGTGAAGCCTAAAAGATCATAATCATCTGGGGATATTGAAAGTAAACGAAAGGCAGACTTAATGTCAGTTTTAGCCAACCATGCATCCTCTCCTGCACTCAAGGCTAGAGAGTAATGTACTGCACAGAGATCTCTGTCAATGAAAGCATTAATAGACTGATCTACCGGAAAAGATAAATGATGAATGAGCCGAAATGAATTGGGTTCCCAATTGGGCACTAGACCGATTGGGAACATTATAAATTTGGGAATGGGCATGCCGTAAATGGCCAAGGCAATTTCGGATGACAATTTTTGATGGACAATAAGCGGACGAGCTGCCGCTGAAGCTAAACAATGAGAATCTTGAGGCAAACGGGGGCCCTTATAACCTAAAGTGAACCCTTTTGTAAACCCATTCCTTAAAACAGCAGCGTCCTGAATTTTAGGATAGTCAACCAGGAATTCCAGCAAAAAGGAAACTTTAATTGGCTTTGGAAGGACGAAAAGAGTAAGGCTGACTGCCCTGGCCTTCAACTTGCGCATGTTTGGAAGTGGTGCCTACTGACACAGGCTTTGGCCCAGCAGGATTCTGCTGACCCCGCGCTGCCCCTTATGCAGCTGAAGAGCTTCTTGAAAATTGCTGATTGGGTGCAAGACCAACCCCGGAAGCACCCTGTATGGGATTTACCCAGCGAGCCTGGCCAGTAGCTCGACAGCGGGTGGCCCATGACCCGCATGTCAGGCAAGTGTGTGCAAACCGACAATGGGGGTACATGCAACCCGCTGCAGAATTATACGTGAAGCAATGGCCTGGCCATGTGTGCGGCTTGGTGGCAAATGGGGAGCTATGGTTAGCACTCCTAAAGAGAAATAACACTCGCTGCTGCAACTGTAAGCCACAGCTCGTAGTCTATTTCCCCCATGGTCGTGCAAGAATGGCTTCTTGCCAAAGGCGAAACTGCTCGTCATAGGCTCTCCAACCAAGCCCAGGGAATTGTATGGAAGCAGTTCGTATGATGTCCACATATTTCAGCAGCACAGAACAACGGCCTGGGTGTTTAGTGATATAAATTGCCATAAAATGCAGACTGCCACATGTCAAAGTTGTCAATTTTCTTGCGCTGTGCTCCCCGCTTTTTCAACACCGAATTCCCCCTTCAACAGAAACGGTATAATTTGAATTGTGCTGCTCGTGCGCTTTGGCAATGACTGCCGTGGTGGCATTGCTGTACAAAAAACAACAGTGCAAAATCAACAAACGAACCCTGCCAAATTTTTTTCCTGAACAGCTTGTGGAACATGGAGGCCAAGAACATCTGAGGAAATGCTTTCTGGCAAACTCATACTATTACTTATATTACAAAAAGGGGGATTCCCTGTAATAACAGTGGGTGTAGGTATAGGCCCAAGGACCAAAAATTGCGACCGACAGGTAGGCCGAGGCCCTAACTCACCCCCAGCCACCAGACTGCTGCCATCTCCGGACACTTGCGAAGGACTTGGCATTGGCCCAATATTCAGGGCACAGTCCGGCTGTGCAGATCCCGCGGAGCAGTTCAGAATGTCCAATGTTATCGGAAAATGGAACAAGGGGTGACGATTGAGCCTGAGGTGGTCGAAGCGATCGGCAGATGAACTGGCTGAAGTCTGAATGGAGTCGGATGAAGCCTGGAAGGTAATGTTCCACATGCTCCAGACACTAGCTCGACGGGGGCTGGAAGCGATGTCGACATGGTCGATGAAACTGAGGCTGAACTGGAAAAGCCCGCGATGGAAGTCGCTGACATGGCTGGGGGAGAACACGCTGACTGGAAGCGTCGACGGCACAATACCTGCGCTGAAGGAAACTATAGCCGGCATGGACGACTGGGCTGAGGCTGACGAAAACACACTTGCTGACGAGAAGACTGGAGAAGTCGGCACATGTAGCGTCACCCCCTCCGTAGTTGGAACAGGTATACCCAATCCCTCAGCTGGGCTGGCTGGCGGAACTCCCTTGGGAAGGGGGAAGGAAGCGCGGGCCTTACGCCTCAGCAAACGTCTGGTGCTGAGTTGGCCGTCTGTTATCAGGCCTACAGGTTGTACTCGTCACGGCTGTATCCGTGAAACGGGCGGGTCGACAACAAGTGCGATGAAGATCACCCCGATTCATGATTACTGGGAATTGAACACTAGAAGAACAGGCGAAAGGAGAGTCTGGAAAACACAATGCACCAGAATGAAGTACATGCAGACAATATTTTAACGATCCAGGAGAAAAACAATGAAAATCGAAGCAGTCATTTTTTGTTTCAGTGTGCAATCCGAATGGCTGTGATAGAGTGGCCGTACAATTACTGCCGCCTGCACTCGGCCCGACATGCAAGAAAGAATCTGATTGGATTGAAGTGTCCTGGCATTATTTGCATGCCTGTGACCTTCGCCTTGTGCATAATTATTCCATATTAGGCTCACAAATTTTTCCTGGGCCCAATAACATTTGCTCCAGCCTCGTATATCACAAATGCAACACAATTTGAAGCCCATGCTTATTTGTCTGTTAGTGTTACGCAGTGGTGCACAAAAGCAGCTACATGCCGGTACCGCATCAGGCTAAAGAAAGGTTCGCTGAGCATACATGTAAGGTCTTTTACCCTGTAGAGGGGTAAAAGGGGTTATATTGTTTGATTTTATTATTAATTAGGCATATTATTCTCCGACAACACATTGACAATGCATACCCACCAGAGTTTTTGGTTTCTTGGGCATAGTTTTTCGAGCTGCCCATTTAGTTCTTTTTTCTTTAATTTAAAGCACACATGTTTAGCACCTTTGCCATAGAATAGGGGGCACACTTGCCACACTTGGCATCTTTGGCATGCTTGCCACTTATCCACCATTTGTATCCACCGTTCCCAGTTATGGTTGGAAACTATGGTAGCCCCACCTGAACAAGTACACGTACATGTAGGTGCTCATCACAGTGTTTCAATCCGTCACATGACTTAAACTACTATAGATGCATATTAATAGAAGAACCTGTCATTTGATCACAATAGTTTATAAAAGTCTCACATTGAAATTACAATTGCAGTTATGCAATTGCTTCATCCACGTTACCAATATGCATACATGTTTCTTATGGTGACCTTGTTGTTCTATTTAGTAAAACTAAATCTGGTGAACGTAAATTTGTGGTTCGTGGAGCCTGTGCATTTAATGCTCTCCCAACACCATTGAAGTGTCCCCTTCCTGCATCAGCAGTGAGTTTTAAAAACTCATTTTGGAACATACATTAATTCTTAAACCTTGTTTTCGCTGTTTTTAAGTTTAGTCTTGACGTTTTGTTAGTTTCCTGTGCTAACTTCTCATTATCTTCTTTGATGTTTTTAATTACCGGTATATATGTAACCCGTGGTTCACATTTCAAAATGGCAGGAACCAAATTTCATATTAATTCAATTCCCTTTTAAATAAACTCTTGACCTCACACAATTCAGGATTTATGTACAAAAGAGATTTTGCTTTATTGGAGGGAATAAACAAGCCAATCAATTTGAGAAATATGAAGTGAATCTAGAGAACACCAATTCAGATGGCCATAAATTAAAACAGGAGATTTACAGAAAATGCAGGATCCTGTTAAGTCAGACTACACTTTGAGCTCAAGGGAAAAAAATGGCGCCAAAGTTATAGATATAAAGATGAGTTGCAACGAGTCATTCCAAGGTGGGAGAACAGGAGTCCAGCATGTTGTGTAGCCAGTTGGCAAAAGTGAAGAGCAAAAGTTCAGCAGAAGAAATGTAATGCAAAGGAATGCTTGTGGATCTTGTAAGATTGATGCTGGTGATTAATGCCACAGATGCCTTGGTGTACTTGTGCTGTGTCTGCAAAATAGCTTGGTGGCTAGGATGCCTGGGGAAGTTTATGGCTTTCACAGCTTGGGTAAGGTACTAACAACAACTTGGGATTAAGTGTCCCAACATCCTGCTGATCTCCTGTAAAGTTTACTGGGAGTGTACACATTGGTGTACTAATCAGAGAATAAAGGCAGTGGATACAAAGAGCATCCTGTGAGCGAGACCCCGTGAAGATTTTGCCATGACCGGACGTAGGATTGGATGTTCCAGAGCGTGCGAAAAATTGAATCTCTGTCAGCCAGTGACTGCCTTCGTTTGGCATTCTTGATTATTTTTCAAGATTCTTGTGTTGCTACTTCAACTGGTAAGCAATATCCAATTATCAGGAGGTTTTAAACTTTAAGCTTTCCCCCTTTTCTAGGTCGCTTTAGGCCGATTCCACCCCAAGATGGAAGATAAGATGGAATCAGACACCTCATGGGATCAATTATCACAATCTAATCAAAGGCCTTATGACAATCTTCAAGAGAATGATGACAGATCACGATCAACCCCAGATAGATTAATGAGTCAAGCCCAAAATGAAACACAGTCTCAACCTAAAAGCCGTAAACGACAGCACATAACATACAGTGACGTCTACACAGATTCAGATAGTGACCCTCCACAAAACTCCTAACCTAAACGCCGTCTCATTCAGAACTTAAACATCAAGAGTCAACCTACACTGGTCATCATTAATTCCCCTGATATCAAACTTGCTAAGGTTAGCCCGATTAAAATTGCTAAAGCCTTGAACATCCTAGGTCGCAACTTCGTGAAAAGCGTCACCAAAAACAATCAAGGGGGCATTACTGTAAGATGTCATACGTCAGCCCAGGCCAAAAAAATCAAAGCCATGTCGCAACTTGATCAATGGACTATAACTACCAAATTTGCAAAATCAGAAACCCAGAGTAAAGGTGTCATAACTGGAATCCCCACTGAACTAGATGACAAAGAAATTCTAGAAGATTGCAAGAAACAAGGTATCCTAGAAGTCAAGCGTCTAATGCGCAGAAAAGATGGTAAATTGGAGACAAGTCTGTCTGTCTGCCTAACTTTTAATACTCCCACCATCCCTGAAACCTTCC
>NW_019091826.1:10927-36475 GCF_001949145.1 Acanthaster planci | reverse complement strand
CCAGCCGTGCTCGCTACAATATGTTCCCTTTTTCTCGAAGATAAAGGCCACCGCCTCCACCATTATGTACTACATAAACCCCTAGCGAGTTTCCTTCATGGGAAAAATCAGGACAACGTCCGCCTCAGACTCGAAACCTGGTATCCCTATGTGCAAAATGTTGTGAACTCAATTGAAACCATTCAACGTAGAGCAACTTGAATGATTCCCAGGTAGACTACTTTGGAACAACCACATCAGGATAGATTAAGGGCTCTGAATCTCATGTCACTTTAAATTTCAGACAGCAGGTTGTTTTTAAACATGGGTTTTATCGTTCAATGTTGATGTTCAGCAAGACCAAGTTTATGTTAAACGTAAAAAAAAAATGTTTGTCAAAAAATGAATGTCATCCGGAGCTTCTCACGTTTAACCATCTAAGTCCCAGAACTGATGGTTACAATTGTTCCACTCTTGTGCGTTTCCCACAATTGTTTTCCAAACTTAGCGATGACATCCGAAACAGTGGTCTTATTGCAGGCTATGGGTCTTTTCGTTCTGAACTGAAGGGGATGTACAGTGTACGTTAATCCCATCTTGGACTTGGGTGTTTTATTGCTGTTACTGATGTTTTAATGCTTTCACTGATGTTTTTCTGTTTCGGTATCCTTTTCATTTTTTTCTCGCTTTTTTATCTTAGTTTCTCCTTGGGGTCTTTGTGTGGAAGATCAAAGACACTTGTTTGTAACCACTGATTTTTAGCTACATACATTTTTATATATAACCTTTCAGTTTTCCTCTCCGGTTGTTGCATTGTAAGCTGAGAGACAGTTTTTTCCTTCTTTTTTTTTAAATTTCCTCCCGATATTTGTTTTGAGACCCGTTCCTGTTGTTATACCTTGAGTTTATTCCTAAATGGAATGTCTTGCTCTCTGTTTTAAGGTTTTGGTCGTCATACTTGACTAAATAACGTAACAGGAAGAACCGATCTAACTTGTATAATTTTTGAAAAATAACACCACGAAAGGTGCAGTCTTGTTTGGCACTGCTATTTTGGGGTTCTGCGTGAATAATAAAATGGCCGAAGGTAAATAAGAGACTTTGAAATACAAGGGAGTGCTATAAAGGTGTTATGCGGTGTACAAGCTGGACTCCAACACGAATTCACAGTCGTTGAAAGTATTGTTCTGCTGCAGTTGAGTGGACAAAAATGGCATAATTAATCGCATGTAAGGAAAAGAACCCGTTGTGGGCCTAATACAAATCGGATTCCATAGCGTGTTTTCTCGCAGTGCATTATTTTCTGTGCCGAGCCTTCAGGACTGTTTGCCTTAATATCGAGCAGTTACTTTCACCATCAGATTCTTGACAATCGGACATTGCTCTCACAAAATGGCAATTTTTTTCGAATACAGGTCGGTCAAAAATGTTAAAGGATCCAGGAAATGAGTTTTTCTTAGAATCACTTTTTGTGTATCTCTGTACTCTTCTTCCATGTATGAAGACTGTTTGACATCTTTTTTGAGTTACGTGAACTGAACGGTGCACTTTTCAAACATTAAAATTGACCAAGTATTTCTGGTCAAGTGCGTAGAAAAAAATGCCTGTATGTTTAAGAGATGAATACAGCAGTGAGTGCTTCAGTTTCCATTGCTTTATAAATATTACAATCAGTTGTCACATGACGTATTGTGTGCTCTGAATAATTATTATGTGAATTCTGTGCTGTGGCCACACTAGAAGGTAAGTACGCCACGAAAAAGCTAGGGGTGACTGCACCCATTAGGTGGCTGCTGCCCCTCTTCCCAGAGCTCTATTGAATTATTCCGCAGGTCTATAGGCCTAGACATTCTTGTCATGGGCCCTTACTCCGGACCCCAACACCAATTTGCATAGCGCTGGTAAGACCGCCAAAGCCTTGCATTTTTTGTTGGTTAACAAATTCAGAGATAGAAAGCGGAAGGAGGAGGGAGAGAGACGCTAAAGCTTTTGAAAACTGTTGTAATGTGCAGAGTTATTTCATTATTAACATAATAAAATTAACACATTTCTTATGTAGGCGTAGTGTATGGTCTCCGAAATTTTCTCAAGCCCTTGGCAGCGTTCACTGTAAAAATTCTGGTGTCAAAATCAACACTTTTTGGTGTTTTCAGATGGCCACATTCTAGGGTGTTACTTTAGCACCGCCGGTGTTACTTTGTACACCTACAAGTGTTACAATGCACTGGAGGATATTAAAAGTAATACCAAATAACACCAACATTTTTAACACCAGTGAAAAGTGTTGGTGTAGTCCTCTGATAACACCGGGAGTGTTAAATTCAACACTCCAGTTTTTGCAATGTTCCTGTTTTTGCATTTGGGTTTTCTGGCTCTTCCTCTCTGTCCACATCTATTTGATCCCAAGAGGTAACTCGAGAAGTCCAATCCCACGTAGAACAAATATGTCTTCCACAATTTAAAAGTCAAAATAAACACGCGAAGTACGTGAGCAGCACGTACCCATAGCGAGCGGCCTTCTGTTCTTCTCTGGTCGAAAAGCTCAACAAATTTAATGTAGGTCAACTAGTGTAACTGTTTAACATTATTCAGTCTACAGCGGGACAATCTTCTTTCATAGCCTGCCATGCTAAAATCTTTGATCTCATAACCTCCTGAAAAAGGACACATTGCATATCATATCTCTAGTAAAAACAAACAAACAAACAAACAAACAAACAAACAAACAAACAAACACCCCAACAAACAAACAAACAAACAAACAAACAAACAAACAAACACCCCAACACCCCAACAAACAAACAAACAACCCAACACCCCCAACAACCCAACAAACAAACAAACAAACACCCCAAACACACCAACAAACAAACACATAGTTTCATATAATGCAAAAGAAGGCTGTTCGTGAAATTACAGTTAATTAACAACCTGTTAAACAGAGTCGACAATCAATCGTCGGTATAAAAGAAAACCCTTGTCTCCCAATAATAAGCTACCGGTTGATCCCCTCCCTCGATAAAATAGAGCAATTCAGGGTTGTTGAATACAGTTGTCTGCACTTTGTTTTGGCCTGAACTGGTCTTCTGAAGAAAGAGCAATCGCTTGTACTTCTGGGAAAGAGTAAAGCCACTAGATATGAAAGTAAATCGACGCAGGTCAGTCACACGTGGAAATTCTGAGATAAGATTAAAGCCAACCTTTTTTTTCATTTTGCACTTTATTCTTTTAGCCCGTGCTGCGGGCTAATTTCCAACTTGCCCCAGGACACTGACGGCGCAACCCAAAGGGGCCGCTACGGTGCCGGTTTTAATAGGAAAGGTCAATAAATATCGGCTCCAACTCGATGTCGCGTTGCCGTGATGAATTGCTTTCTAAGTTAATTTTGACCTCCCAAAGTGGGTTATAAAAAGACGGCCTGTTGGTGTGCGAATGGATACGGGTGAAGAGTTCGATTACCGCATGCCAACTCTGACACGTTCTCGCAAACACAAAGAATATGTAAGAATAGAATTTACACAAGTTTAAAAGAACTGTCCATGCAGGAACTAATTTCAAAGTTCTTGCAGGTCTCCAATTCCAAGAAAAGGTGGCCTCATTTTCTGTCAGATTTGAATTACAGTTTGGGTGCAGACCGATTCATGCCTCTTATGCAGTACTGCTCCCAGGGACAATGTGGCAAAATTTAACTTATGGCAAAATTTAACTTACAATGTATGCGTGCAAACCGAAAACATACTTAGCGGCATGCCGTGGCATCATGTTATGATCACAGATAGTTCAGCTGACATCTATCAGCACAGGTGGAAAAAAAAAAAAAACGATTTTTCGGGCAAACTTTCTAAAAGAAGAGATGGCGAGGTAGGCCCACACCACATCCTTCCAAAACGAAATAAGATAAAGTGTTCCCACCCACAATATTACAGAAACAGACTCAGAACTAAAACACCTAGAAACAATAAAGAAAAGAGTTTATTCCTTAAATCTCCTCTCAATCCCTTGCCATGCTCCGAGCAAGTAACCGTCTCAAATTTAGATGGAATGATATTCCTGGGTAAAACGGGGATCATTTTTCCTGCACTAATTTTCTGTAGTGCGGAGAAGGTCAACTTACTTGCTTCTGAAAGCGTTTCATTGGAAGTGTTGTTTTGAAGGCATGCACGAGTCAGTATAATAATTAATATAAAATATAATATATAAAATAATGAAAGCAATAATTCAAACTTACGCCACGGCCTTTGTAATACATTGGACCCATAGAAATACTATTCGAAGATTTTTTTAATATCAATTTAAAGTAATAACTTAAGAGCACCATTACTTTAAGCATAATGTTCGTTTTATTAATTTAAAGTAATAACTTAAAGAGCACCATTACTCCACGCATAAAGTTCGCTAGCCGAAAATGGACCCAAGTTGAACGAAAAATTCGCAATTTGCCTCCGAGTGCAGTGCAACCGTCACTTATTCGATGGGTTGCCTTTACTGTCTCCAAGCTTTGGCTGGAGGCAAACAATAACTTCTGCCCTCTGGCTATAGACTGGCGGGAAAAGCAAATAGCCTTAGTTACTGGGCAATACCCATGGGAAAAAAATCTCATTACCTCAGTCTGTATTTTGGGGACAGTAAGAGAGATTCGGCCGTGTCCATAAAGTATCTCGGGAATTAGAGAGTGATCACTTGGTGATGAACTTGCGAGTCTCAGTCAGAGCATCGATGCTGCTCTTCGAGCGTAGGCCTATGTCAATTTTACGGGGTTATTCTGCTGCCTGCGAATCGCTTCAACACCAGGCCTCAGCCCTTTTCAGGTGTATACCATCTCTGTTAACACTTCATGAGAGGTACTCCGCATCCCTTGACAAATCCAGTGACGTTTCACTGGACAGTTCCCGATGAAAATTAGCGTGCTGGTTTGGTTGGAAGAGACTGTCCTGAAACAGTGGCTCTATACCAGATTTGTCAGATTGCTTTAGACCACTATTTGCGGAGGCCACCGCAAATTAATAGGGATTTTTTACTCTCTATAGAGCATGCCTAAAGCATTTTGGTACCATGCAACCGCTCCCCCCCCATAGTCTAACAAAGGAGCGAGGGAAGCATCCCTTTCTCATACGCAATATCTGACACTTCTTGACCGCACAGGGAGTTGCTGAGAGGCCAAAGCTAAAAGACAAGAATACAAACTCTTTGTATTATGTTGTCCTCAGCTGTCTCTAGATGCGCCATCTCTTGACCTTACGCAGTTTTTTCACATTACCTTATACCTAAATAACACTTACCAGACCTAGCAATTTAACACAACTGCAGTTAATTTAATAACTCTCACTGGAACCATTCAGGAACACAGTTTCAAATGGAACTAAGTTGAATTCTTACAAATGGGTCATTAGGGAGACATTTTGTGGTAAATTTTTCAACCTTTGGGAGACATTGGTCATTAGGGAGACATTTCAACGTAGGACAGTAAAGTTTGTGCACGTTCTTATGGGAATGTCTCCCAAGTGACCCATTTTCGGTAATGAAAATGACCAAATCATTAAAACAGGAATTAGTATGCATGGCGGCATTCAAAAGAGCCTGTGCTGTTTCTTTCAACAAACGAGCAGATCCACCCCCTCTGTTCCCCACTGGAACTTACCAACAGCCGACGCTCAAAAATGTTGAATGCTTTTCGCGGTCTTCTACCCAGTACATCTACTACCATGGCAACTCAAAAGCTTCATCTCACCCTAATTGGCATTGCGGCTGAGCGCATCATTGCGTTTGGCATTTATAACTGCACGCACCCCCAGTGCAATCAGTCTTGTACAGGGGTGGCGAAATGACGGGAGAAAACGGCCAGTGACAAGCGAATCAAGTGCGATCTGCCGGCAAACGCTTTCACAACACATTCAAATAATCGAACACGAGTCGCCTTTGACCAGTACTGGGATGGCAGCGTGACAAAGAGGGACTGCCGAAAAAAATTCTATTCTTCACGCAACCTTGTTATTAAATTGACTGAATTTTATGGCTAGATAATCGCCATGGATACTGGCGTATGCCTACACGGGGTGTCATGATTTTCTCCGTACAGTCTTTCTCAAGCATACAGGTAAGAACACGATCATTCAAGCTTCGTGTTTCCGTTTTACACTCCCCGTCGTTGTTTTCTTTCTCTTTTCCCTGTTTTCGTGCCGTCAGAATGGACAAATGTTTTGACTTTAGAATTGAGAGAATAATTAAGCTTCAGATTTGACTTCAAGAACCTGTTAGTAATGAACAGAAATGTTGGTAGAGAGAAATATTAAGTGTTGGTGTGACTGTAAGATTTTAAAGCAAAATAATTTTCCTCATGTACAGTCGGTAGATTCAGTGATTAAAGATACTAAGAGCAGTGCCAGCCTAAAATGTGATTTTGTACATTCCGAAAATGGATGAGCGACCATAGAGCTTAAAAATTGACCCCTGAAGGGCGCGCTTCCGGAACCTTTGGATAGGAAAAATAACGTGCAAAGATTGTAGAATTTTTGATATTTTCTCCTTCAGATTCTTCTTAAAACACCGAACTTGAAAAGAGGGCTTTGAAAAATATTTGCTGGTATATCATTTTATAGAAACTGTAAAATTACTTGACCTAAAAGAGAAATATACTGCCAAAATGGACCCAGCACTTCCAAAAATCTAAAATACATGAAGAACCGTGCAGTGCGGCAGTCTTGTTCGCAGATGAACCTTTACGGTTTGAAATTTTATGGTAGTCTGTGGGTAAAAGTCGAAATAAAAACAGATCAAAATATTTTACACACTTTGATAATTTATAGGGTAGTAAACAAAAAGCAATATTCTACTTTTACGAAAGATTCTTATATTTTATCTAACTTTTGCTGACAACTCAACGGAATCTGGAACCCATCGACGGCAGGTATAGGTAATATCTCAGCAAGGTTGTACGATCTCGTTTTCTGCATGAACAAGGAGACCTAGGTAGGATACGCCGGACGTGAAAGGTCGTTACTAAAATTCGTTTTTTACCCATTTCCAGGTGACTATTCCAAAATATAACTTGAGGAAGACAAAGGTAAAAATCCAACCTGAGTGTTTCATAGGGTGGTTTCAGTAAGGAATTATTTTTCTCAAAATTATCGAACATGATAGGACGGCCCAATGTAAAATCCCCATAGGCAGACCGCGCAAGGGTTCCGGAAGCTCGTTGTGTGACCTTTTACTTTCAGGCTCTATTGTACATGATACAGGCATTTTGCGCTCTGCATGAATATTTAAATAATCATTTTGGCGGTGCCGCTTTCAATTCCAACTTTTTTGGCCCCCTACTGGACTTGGAGCAACATCAGAGCATTTGGGGCTGAGGAATCCTTGGAAACGTTCTTGGTTTTCTTATATCGTGGGAGGTAACTGAGTCAGAGAGGGGAAAAGACCAATTTCATGCCCTAAGGGCCTTGGGAAGCAATTTATTTCTCATGCATGAAAAGGTATGCATTTTTGGCTGTCGGTAAAATAGATCTTGTGCGAGAACTGAATATCATTGTTAGAAATTGGTGTCAACATAACCTAAAAATTTCACTTGAAAATCTTCCTTAACCCTGACAGTCTCCAGTCCTCCAATAGCTGAAGGGATGAAGAACTGGTATAGTAAGGCGGGGCGCGTGAAAAAATGCACTGCAGCGATATGTGACGAATTGTCGGGGGCAGATTACGCCCCTAGTTCTTGTAGGGTTGATATCCAGCTTTCGAGTTAAAACAGAGGGTGGGTAGACTCCCTTCACTGTCCCCCAAATGAGATCTGAAGGGGCGGAGTCTGCTCTGACTGAGAAAAGATACGTTAAACAGCTCCTTTGAGTTCAGGTCAGATTCTATTGACTTACTGGAAGGCTGTTTGGATACAGATCGCACCGGAAAGGTGCTCCTGCATGGCATGTGATCAAAGTCTTGACCCATTTTACAAATGAACCAATCTAAAGATTATGTTTTTCTTAAGCGAGGCAGTACGAATTTCTTCTCACACGGTGGCTGGAGCGCAATATTCCGTTGAGTCCGTTTCATTTTTCAGGGTTGCAGAGCCCTGAGTCCGAAGAAGCTGTACGCGTAGTAGTCCCGGCTTAGACAAGTCCTGAATTATTGAGTAAACACAACGTATGACCGTCAAAACTGTCGTCGTTTAATAAAGCATTTATACTAGATATTTTGGCTCACCAAAAGCAAAAAAGCTCAAAGCTAATAGCTCCTATACATTTGTGTGAACGTATTTGATGGGAACATTAAGTTACAACTTACCCCACGACCCCTCGATTTTCTGGAGTAAACATTTTGACCCTCGACATTTCTTCACCCTACAACGAAACGTAAACCGCACAGGATATGGTTGCGTGAATAATTCTGATCGACGTTTAATTGATCTTCCCAACTATTCCATCATATAAAACTGATAGGTCTGAAGTGAAAGTGATGTGCATGTTAACAAAGCAATCGCGAGATTGCTCCCCGTAAAATGTTGCCATGGTGCAGTGTAAATAAGTTATAAACCCATTAAAGTTTTCAGTTATGGCTTCCATTTTCAATTCAGTCTGAGTGTACAGTGTATGGCCTAAAGGCTGCCCTTTTCTGCCTATCAGCGTAAGAAGTATTTTGCAGATTGTTTGTGCTATCTAGTTGAGCCATTGATCCTAACCCGTGTGCATCAGTAATCCTGTGTTCCGGGGCAGCAAATAGGGGACAGCGCTAGTTAGTCGTTAGTATCGTTTGTGAGATAGTTCGTGCATCTTAGCACGATTTTCTCAGGAATGATGCAGGTGGCATTAAAAAGATGTCCTCTCTTGCTTCCTTGAAGATTGTATATTTGTTGAAACTAGCATGGATTACAGATAAATGTTTGTTGAGATAGTGAGCACGTTGCAGCAGTATTTATTCATTTCAAAATCTTTAAAATGCACGAATTTGAAAATATTCAGAAAGACATAGTGAAATTTATGAGTTCCAAATATTTGTTAATACCTCCATTGATATTTGAAGCATACCCCGTCTCCAAGCAAATTGAAATATGACCTATTCACAAACGGTAAAACCTCTCTTCCTATAATACCAGAACTGAAAATGGACGTGAAGTCTTATTCACATGACAATCTGAGAGCTGGCGATATACAATCAAGTGCTTTTAATTTGATTGGGCCCTTAGCGAACACACATTATCAGTGTGCCTCTTGTCCACAGGTGCGAGTTTATGGAGGGTTTCCATTGAAATTACACAGGTGTGAAAAGTGGAGAACAGGTACGGGCGGAAAATAGAAGCAAGTTTGCAGCTTTTCCCTAATGTTCAGCCATAATATTTCCCCATAATATTCATATGAACCCTTTGATATATAGGCCTACAAGAAGGTCGAGCATTTGCGTTAAAACGTAAATAAATTGTCTATTTTATTATTCTGTGGATGAGTGACTATGTGCTCTTTATGTTAATAGTCTACGTTCTATTTATTACCAGTTAACGTCCATATTTCTGTCAAGTTATTGCGTTCTTTATGATTTTCATATCGCTTCATTTGTTTAATGTTTATCACAATAGGGATATCAATGTTGCACGCATTAATCGAGAAACCAATGCCGTAGCCGCTTCATTTCTTTTTGTCACATTCTAAATGTACTACTTCTATATGGTGATGTTGAAGAAATGCATCGAGTGCGGCAGAAGGTTTATGAATCTTGTCCATACTATCATCAGCTCATGATTTCCGACGAACGATCGGAATGGAAACAGTGCGTATGCCAATTTTCTTTTAAAAGAAAAGTTTAACTTGACTCCCCTCTCGATTATGCTGTGCCAAGGAGACGCACAGTCAACAATTATACTTCAACAAAGTTAAAGCTGCGCACCAAACTCTTAGCAATGTAAACACAAACTACCTTGTAAACAGGTGCTACAGAGCATTTCCACGAGAGATCTTTCACAGAGCAGATATGGAACATTCCCACTGGCCCCCTTTAATGGCGGAAAGCGCTGTGACGGGCTTGCACTTGGCTCTTGACGCGGAAAAAAGGCTCCGTATAATAACAATCACAACGCTCACTGCCATTGATTGGGGCCACTGCAACGACCATGCAGTAATAACGGTCATCGCATTGGTGTGTGGACAAGCCCCTTTTGTTAATCGAAGTTATAAGACCGATTGCGCCCGCGCAGTCACATAACCTATAGTGGGTATCAAACTAAGCAGAAGTGCTGAGTATTACACCGGAAACCGACTTTTATTTTGGTAAACAACATTTAAAACACACTTTGCTATGGGAGAAAGAGATGTTAGTTGATGTTTGATACCACTATAGGTCACGCGACTTCTATTCTCTCCCCGACGACGACAATCCATCTATTGCCAACGCGAGTTCCAGAGGACGGCGCGAACAACGAATTTCTGTCCTCGCCTGGCAAAATAACTGTCATTCATGGTTGGAAAAGCCAACATTTCATAAATAGTTGACCCGATGATAGCGGATAGTTATATTTGGCGGTGGAAGGTACTTCACACTTATGAATACGTGCACTTTATTCGTAGGCGAGTTGACGGACTGGGCTCGGTCGCTGTTCACTGAGTTTTTCTCTCACTTGGGGACGTGAACAAGATTTCGCCCTTAAGCTGATAATCGGAGCATTTTTCAAAGCACGCACAGAGGTGAAAAACTTTTGCCATGATCACCAAGGGGTTGCTCGTCCTCATGTTCAGCCTGGCAAACGGCCTGGCACTTTTCGCCGTCCATGTAAAGGGAGCGACGCCTAATTCGGACACCGAGGCCACTGGGGACAACGTGAAATCGCTTTCGGGGGAGTTTCAGCAGCGGATCCCCATCTACATAGGGGGTTTTTTCGCTTTACCAAACAACTCGATCTTTGGTGCTCTCCCCTCCACGGTGCAAACAGCCATCGATCATATCAACAATCTGACGGGAATACTGGACGGATACAAGCTGAAAATGCGCTACAGACTGACCAATGTAAGTAAAGCAATTACACACAAATTAGGCCACAACTGGTGACACGCCAATTGTGTTTTTACCTTAGGTGTGAAATGTCTGTCTAAAAACAATCACTTTGACAGTGACATAAATAAGCTATGTTGGCGGAAAAATGAGGGAGTTATTGAGACAACCTTTTAGAATATACAAGCCAATAAACAGTTAACATCCCGTGCATGAAAATTCAACTGCTGTTGCTCAAAATCTTTGTTCACCAAGTTGGCACTTCGTTCAACGTTGAAAATATCTCAACGGGAATATTTTTTTTCTCAAACAGCGGTCAGATTGTATCAGATTTATGTGATAATCACTCCACCAACTTGCCTGATAAAAACGATTCGGGGCTACTCTATATAGCTTTCAAAAGTGATGCCCGGTATTTTATGTGCCCTACAATAGCGAACTTTTTAAATCTTACGATGTCTTATCGCGTATTCTGTAAGGCAATTGAGATAACATTTAGCAACTTTGTAAATGCTTTTTGAACCTTTAATTTAATTTCAAGATCTAAAACTGCGGTGATAGCGGGAGCCACCTCGCACCCCACCCTCACTGGCTACTATCATTGCGAAAGAATTTGATCAGTTTTTGTACAGTTGTAAATTTCTTTTAACTAAATGTAAGCAAGTACACACAACCCTGCTGCCAAACCAACAGAGTGCACGTGTGTCCCTCCGCGAAAGCAAAATGTCCCTTGGGGGACCATATTATCTTCTCTTGAGTATTCGCTCTTTTAGCTGAACCTCATACATCAGAAAAAAGGAAAGGAAAAGCTTTTTTTCTGAATCCTGGAGAAACGACTGATATGAATTGCGATGCATTGGCCTATATTCCACTGTTTTCCACATAGCTTAATCAATGTTAAGTGCTGATTAATCTTTTCCTCAACTGAATCGACTAGGCGAAATGCGAGTTCTCCCTGTACTTGGAAGATATCCCGCCTAGGAACAATGGTGCTTTCGCACTAATGCATCCTTTAAAAAAATCCATGCAGCAGAGTTGATCCAGCCCCCACGGGGTCAGAATTGACCGAAACCTTCCATCTGAGGCCCCCAAATTCTTGGACATCAAAGCACTCCTGATTATTGACTATTCTATTCAATCCTGAGACAGAATATAGGTAAGGCGATCGAACTTACGAAAGTTGAGGCAGTAGTACAGAAGAGTTTAGAAGCATTAAACCATAAACACAGGGGTGCTAAAACCACCTGTAAGACTATTTTCAGGGACACACACACAAGCTGACAATTTATTTCAGGTCGTTTTCTTCCTAGTAGAAGAAAACCTTTTCCAACCTTTTACCGTCAGAAAACTTTCCAAAACTTCGTAATTCCACAAAACTCCATGTATGAAACTCTCAACACAGTACGGGACAACTCAGTGAGAGATATTGTGAGCACGTTGCAGCAATTATTTCCTTTCTCGTTGACATACCGTAGAAAGTCCAGGGTATGCATTTGATTTTGGCCCCGCGATCCCCAAAAGGTTTATAGATAAAATACATTCAGTCCCAGCTGAAAAAGAATATTGACAAGAATTCCTGGAGGACTAGCCAAGGACCCAAACTGCAAACTCATCCTCTTTACCGAGATAAAATTACACATTCTTTTTCTATTTGCAGGGTCTGCCAAATGAAGCCTTGGGGTTTCTCAACGATCTCTTGTATGAAGGTCCAACCATACTAATGGCAGCCGGACCGATATTCTCCCGTCAGGCCTTGGTCGTTAACGAGGTAGCTCCTCGGTTTAACGTAGTCCAGGTAACACAATTTGCTACAAAATAATTGAGAAATCTCCTCACTCTTCCAGTCCATCAGAGCTTGCATTCCATGATTAGCCGAAGTTCCTTGTTTGTTATAACGAAACTTTGTGTTCTGAATAAAATAGAGAGCTCAACCAAGAGGCAGTTGCATCAGTGTAGTACACCATTCCAGTGTAGCGAAGCATTACCCAATGGCAAGCCCGATGACCATGGTAATGCAATCGCTGGTACAGCTTTTAGCTGAGGGCGTTAAGCATAACTCTTGCACGGAGCCACTACTCCTGAACAGTCCAACACAATGCTTTCCGCCATTAAAAAAGTCCATTTTGAATTTCCGGTTAAAGTTCGCATGATTCGTCTACAGGAAAGCAATATGTTGCATCATCAAATTAGGCACCAAATGTTTCGAGAGAAACCGTTTATTTACCTCAATGGCATTACAATATAAATTCCCCTGGGTGTGAATGTTCCAAGGGTAGATGAAACAGGCATCTGTTGGCAGTTCTTGCAAGTGTATAATTTACAAAAGTGTTGGTTTAGACTTCCCATGTAAGCTGATGAGGGGACGGGAATAGATGAATCGGGTTTACACAGCGTTCCGATACGGACAATTTCCTGCCGTTCACCTTGGTGACAATGTATGGTGCACTCCACAAAAGCACAGTAATAATGTTTGCGGAGCATGAAGCATTTACCTTAGCCGGTAAAATAAGCTGCCACTTTTAATATGGGTCTAGATTGGAGATATTGCCTCGGCTCCCCGAAGTGTATTACTCACTCGAAGATGACCGGCCTTGTAAATGATTGTGCACCATAGCATTAGACCTTGCTGTATATTAACATGAGCGAACACGCGAGGTGGACAGTGGATGTCATAATTATTCCGTGTGGCGAGCGATATCGCCGAATTAATAAACTACAAAATGTTGGAGTACACGTTTCTCTCTTATTTACCCGTCCAGTGCGCTGAAAACGCCCAGTCTGATATTAAGTGCCAGGGTTGTATATACAATGTGTATCGTTCGGTCCAGCGAATCTTTCTTGTGACGGATGAGGTAGAACGAATAAGTACATTCATTATGGGAAACGAAAAGTGCGTTAGGGAGTAACAATGGTTTGTGAATTAATGTAAGAAAAAGATATCGTCTGCCAAGTATTGAAGAGTTTTCAAATCGTTAGTAGACTCCGAGGCATTTATGTGCTTCACAACGCGCATTTTCCAGTGTTGTCCTTTAGATCGTTCCGTTTACATGTAAACATATATGAAGAGAACTCTTTAACGTGAAGAATCCAAATGTAGTCTAAATGAGGAATTTGCTCGAGTAAGGAAGATTGGTGGAAAGGGTAATGTCGTGACATAGCCTAGACTTCACTCTTCAAATAATTATGTTTTCTAATGCCAGGAGGAGCACAGGCTGGTTGATCATGTGTGAAATTACATTGATTGCCCGGGAATAAATCGAGTAAATTTATTTGCCCAAGATGGAAATTTGCAGTATTTGTGTTGAAATAGTGCAGAAATGATGATTTACGCAAATTTCCTGTGCTTTTGTAAATTGATTAATTCTTCAAATGAAAAAAAATAGTTAGTGTAGCATTGAAAATATTCATTCATTTTGTATAATCAAGTAGCGTCAAGACAAGATTACACAACTTTATTGTCTCTGGGAATATTTTGAGGATTTTGCTTTCTACTTTTTTATGATTACCAAATCATTGCGCAATGAGGAGCGTATTCTCTGCAACGCACTAGCTATCTAATCCAAACCACTTGATGCACTCTTTGATGCTGAAAAGAGACAAGTGATGCGTTACGAGTGTTTTCGTTGAGCATGCCTGGCTTTGAAACCAAAGAATAACTCAATCGCGCCACAGGCACTGTTGCGGCCTGATGAAATCCGCACAAAGAAGGCATTAAGCAGGAGTAGGTGCTGTGGCGACGGTTGAAATATAAGGCAAAGCAGAGTGTATCGGAATAAAGTAAGGTCAGTTAAATTGTGTGTCCTTGAGAAGGGGCATGGAATGCTGGACAGTGTAGTCCATGAATGTAGTCCACTCAATTGATCTGGACGAAATTTGTGTACTGTTTCCCCCCTTGAAGGTTTGTCTAGCCAACTCGCAAGCACTCCGTGACCGTGAGAGGTACCCGCTCACCGTGCAGATGTACTGGAGCGAAGACAGCGTCAACCCAGCGAGGGTGGCATTCGTGCGATACATGAGTTGGAGAAGGGTCGCCATCATATTCGAGGACAATGAGTATTTCCGCACGGTAACTTGAAGGTCCATTCATACACGCGAGCGGTAACGACGGTTGCTGAAAGAGGCACGCCATGCGCGATATTCACACACACGCCTACCCGTGTACAAAAGGCGAAATCCCGTACTGCATGGAAAACATTACATCGATCACTGACAATGGCGCTTCATAAGCAGAATGTGACGCAAACGAGGAATTGCTCAACCATTTCAGTTGGTCCTTCACGTTATACCCAACGAGAACCTTGATTAGATAGATTACCGATGCTAGTCAAAAGACCTCGGAGCTAGTTTTTCTCAAAGAAATGACGGAAGAGTACTGTCCGGCTGGAAAATTCAGAGACGTTTGGTGCTAGACACGAGGGCAACCAATATTCAATCATTCAACAACAACCCCCCTCTTTCGTTCAAAGCACATTCTACATTTCACGTCATCCTTGCCGAAAAGCGCTTCAACGATGATACGTGTTCTGGTTTCTAACAAAACCAGGAACATTTCTGTTCGTGTTTTAGCTGAAAAAAATTCTACTGCATGCTTGTCTGCAAAATATTGCGGTTTGCCTAATAATTAGGGCCTACAGACCTTTGCCTTCCGTTGGGAAGGTTTTAATATCTTATGAGGTGAATCTCAAAGTCGTGGTTCTTTGCAGAAATGGGAAATAAATTTCATGTCTGATTCCATTTGATTTGGGCTTTGCCTTTGTCGTGTGTACGTAAGATAATCATTTAAATGAGGCCACTTCAACCTGTAGATTTGGCCATTTGTGGCAGTCAGAAATTAAATATTCTAATGTACTTGTGATCTGATTTTTAAAAACAAGACTGGAATAATGTCAGCTTCTCCCAAAACAGACCAATTTCAAAGGAAACGCAATGAGTGAAATTACAACTTAAGAATGTCTATTTTCAAAGGATTGCTAAACTTACTCAATTTAGAACGCAGAAGATCTCCGGGCCAAACTAGAAGCAGCAGGCATCACCGTGAGGGCGACTGAAGCCATAAGTGACTCCAGTAAACCCGACCAACAGTTACGAAGCCTTAAGGTAATTTTGTGATCAGACCATTTTGAAGAATCGTTATGACTGTCGTGCTCCCAGTTGCCTGATATTTGAGAGTCACCCTAATTCGGATACATTTTACCAGACACGGGTACTTCGAACTAGGTTAATTATTGTGTATACCCGTCACAACGCATTCCATAATAATGCCTACTAATGTATCTTAACCCCCCCACTCAGTATTTTTGACATTATACGTGAGCGGATAGCACATGGTAGCCACATCTTCCTTTAAAAAGTATCATCCACTAAAGTCGTCAGAAAATCTAACTCGTTAATTATAGTAGCTGCGCCATTAAGACTATACCCATTAACAAGGAAGGAATTATTTTTTCAGTGCACATTTGGTAATTCCTGCGTACGGTGTAAAGGGTCTTTCTTCGGTCAAATGGTATTCGGTTTGTCTCTCAATGGCTTGATTCTTTTTGAATTTGAGACAAAACGTTTGACAACTCTTTCCTGTGTTGTCCAAAGATTCTCTGCCCTCATAGCCGTTTAAAGAAAATGCTTTTCCCAAAATTGGTAATGAAAGGGAAAAAAGACACATACGTAAGTGACCTTGGAGATCGACAGCGCGCATAGACCATTAAATGTCACGTGGAATGAATGCACGAAGTGTCTCATAACCTCCAGCACTCTTGTACGAAAGACTAACAGGTATTTAACTGTACGCCGAATGTGAAGCCATGTCGGGATATCTGAATAAAGTACACGAAAGATGTGTGTTACTTCCCCGGTTAGTTCACAGTACTGTTTAGTTCTCAATACTGGTAATGGTTAAGAAGGTCCTTGTTTTTTAAACGTCGGCCGGCAAACTAACACGGTACATTTTACCAGAGTATTGATAATCTAACTTGCTGAGTTCTTGTCAATGTTGTTAGTGAGCCTACGCGTTGTTGTCAATGAGCCTCTTCTAAGCCATACCCGCCGCCTTGGGTGCAGACATGTCTTGGCTTTCAGCTGTGGATGCAAAACATTTTTCTTGTGAGAGTGAGACAGTTTGTTACAGAAAAGTACAACTTGGCTCTTGAAGTGGCTTCGTTATGATAAAATTACAGTGAACCACAAACATGTTGTATAAATTCGTTACTCTTTTAGTGCTTTGCCATTTATATGAAGTTTTACGTCGGAACCTGGTCAATCGTCTTGGGTTGTGCATTATTAAAAACCGGTGGGAACCCTGAAAATATAAATATATTTTGAACTCTTAGAAATGGATAGGAATGACGGGGATTTGATAGAAGCAGGTGCACATTAAATTAATCAAGGTTTCAATAATAAAATCTAAATGACGGATGAACTTCAAATCTCATTCTTGCCCCAAAAGCTAAATTAAATTTTTAAAAAAGAAAAAGAAAGACGGACACCGAAATTAAAAACAAATAGGAGGGGGTTATTTAATAAGGTACCTTTGGGAGCATTAGCTCACATTTCCATCCTGCCAATTCGCGCATTAAGTTTTAAAATATATTATTTTATGTCTTGCAAAAATAGTAGGAAAACAATTGAAAATACACCTTTGTGTTTACTTTACCTTATTTTAAGGTTTTGCTTTTCTATTTTAACAAGTATCGGGGTGCCCTTTAGATCTTTAATGAAATTCAAATTACCATATTCATGAGCAAAATAGTGATGTCGTCCTATAGGTACAAACTACGGGCAAGTTCAATCAACGGACATTGTCAGCCAGTGGTCGATATTGAGTGGTAACATAATGCATGACATATATATCGGACACCAGCCAAAATCGATCAGTAGTTAGGAAATTGTCGCTGACCGAGCTTGCCCCATAATATTACTTCGATATGTACACAAAACACAGTTGGAATTTCGATATGTAGCTGTTCTGCATTACTTTTCTTTGCTGAATTGCGTACATTACTGTCATTAGCTATCGAAAAACCTTTTCTTAGGAATGCACTCTGGAAACAAAATTTGGAGATCACGATTTGCATCCATTGGAAAAATCAGTGATCAGTGCTGCTCAGTGCCTTTTCCGAATGAAAGCACAACAGCAGCCACTCAGCTGTGTTTTAAAAAAAGATCTTTTCCATAATCTTAACCCAAAATGGTGTCAATGTTTTTCAGACAATGAAAAAGAGCATGGAACGTTTAATGGTTCTAAAAATTTATAGAACCATTAAAGGGTCCATGCAATACTTTTCTGCTACCGAAGTAATTGGTGCGAAACACTACATCAATTGTAGTCATCTTTTTCTGTGTTTTTTTTTCAGAGGCACGACGCAAGAATCATTTTCGCTTTGTCGTACTTTGACACTGCGATAAAGCTCTTCTGCACGGTAATTTTTTATGTGTTTTTAACATTAAAACAAACATTGACATATATATGATACTTTCGATGCCATGGTATTGCTAGTCATACGCGACAGGTCAAGCGAATTTCATATGGGGTTTTTGGAACATAACTAGTTTCCAACAACTTAAATGAACCGCAAGTAGAAAAATGTCCTCTTTGGAATTTGCACCTTAAAGGTAGACTCTATCGTATGGTAAAATTTGATGGCGGCTTAGGAACAGGCAAAGTCTTTTTGTTCCAGTTTAAAAAGTACTTTCCAAAAGTAGAGTTTATCTGTAATGCACGGCGAGGAAAGTATATGGCATTAATTGGATTTTTTACCGTTAACATAGTTTGCAAACATTTGATTTCCATTGGAATGAGGTGTTTTATCATTTTACCTTCCTACAACCGAAGAACAACCTAAGCTGTTGGTTTGACTCATGAATAAGCAGATTGCTGCTACATTGCCATTGGTTTTTATTCACATCCATATTATCAGAGGTATAAGGGAGTACTTGTCGAGGTGTACGGTTCACACCTTCATATACACTGCAAAAACCGTGGTGTTAAGCCTCCGTCGTTAAAGGACCATGCCAACACGTTTCACCGGTGTTAAAACTTTTAGTGTTATTTCAGCGCTGTTGGTGTTACTTTTAACACCCACCTTCCAGTTGCATTGTAGCACTTGTAGGTTGTAAAGTAACACCAGCGGTGTTAAGGTAACACATTTTTGTGTGGTCATTTGGTAGCACCAAAAGGTGTTGTTTCTAACACCACAGTTTTTGCAGTGTAACTAGCCATCTTGAGTATTACTATGGTTTAGCAAATTCGCAGTTGATTTAACCTCAACGGGTCCAGAATGCTGCTGCTAGGCTTGTATGTAGTAAACCACGATGCAATTCATGTCCAACCAACCATTGCCAACGCCAGCTCGTATGCCACTGAAAATCCTTCTCTTGACCTTCAAGGTTCTTCATACTCTTTATACATGGCGTTTGCTTCTGGAATGTCCATCTGGAAGCATGTGAAAAACTGATGGGACTGTGCAAAGCACTTCTTTTAAATAGGAGCATTGTTTAAATTTTAATCGATGAATTTGTGACGAAGCCTACATGGATTTTTAACTACGCGTATACGTAGTTCTTTAAACTGGTAAAGCGCAAATATATCTGCTCAAAAATAAATAAAACAATTGTTATTGGTATTGTAAAACACAATTTACATATGGCACATTTAGGTAATGGCCTGTGAATTAACGTAGATTACCACAGGCTGAAAAAAAGGTTTTCATCTTATGTTGCATTGTTGCACTCGTGAGCACGAATTACCTCACGAAAATTTGACTTGGAGGCAAATATTTCTCGAGACGCCTGTTTCCAGCCGATGGCCTTCGAATAGGAATATGGCTGCTGTGAACTGAGATGCTGGTCCAAAATGTGAAATTCGTCAGATAAATGTTTAAAAATAAAAATTCCTTTTACCCCATTTTAAACAGCCCCATTCATTTCTGTGAACTAAATCAACAACGTAAATGGGTTCACACAATCAACGTTTTTGAGTTCGAGGTCGCAAAATTTTATTTGGGAGCACTTACGAGATTGTATTTTATTTTCTAGGTTAGGTTTTTGTACATGGAGAATTGTCATAGTGCTCGTGCAGCTCTTATACCACTGAAGAATTTACTGTTTGCTAAAATCTCAAACCTCTCCCCTTTCAAGTTATTCAGCTATAGATATCAACTTGGATCGACGCAACACTGCCTATATTTGGGATGAAAGTTTAAACCATAGGTTGAAGTTGAACCTAGTTTCAGTTCCAATCAGTTCAGGTCCTAGTGTGATCCAAATTCATGCCTATCTTAAACAGTATGTTATTGCAAAGCCAGAAAGCTGCAAGGCATGTATCATGTGCAGTGCTTTGTTAGGATCTTTTTACTACAATATGGCAATCAAGCATACAGTTCTCTCAACCTGCCCATGGCCCGCCAAAAACGTTCACTTTCCCATTTGTGCTCAATGCCGTTAGTAATGTGTGTCGCTGCTTCAGTTTAAACCACGCCAACAGCATATAGATTTAGGCCGTGTCCGAAACGGGCTTCCATAACTACGGCTAAGTCTATTGTTTGCGCGTCTCCACACATTTCCAATGGAGCGAAGACCTAGACCTACCTCTAGACAAAAGATTTGGGTGCAGCCTCAGTTTTACATGGAACCATGGCCCCGAAGTTAATGAGCGACTTGAGTATTCGTCCAGTGGGAGCTTGTAACTTGTGCGTGCGCATTTATTACCAGGTCACTTCCAAACTTACACGTGTGAGGCTATGAAATGTTAATGACCATGACAACAAAACCCACGTTTGGAATGAATAGAAACTTTTCTGATATTTTTATAATCCGTGTGTTTACAAACCAAGATGGACGGAAATCGGGTATGAGATCATAAGAAACTTGAGGGGCGGACTCCACCCTCTTCCAGGCATTACATGATCTAAACGAGCCCGGGTCGTTTAATACAATTTTAGTACATCCAACATTAAGGCACAGAAAACTGTGAAGCAGACGTGATTAACACACTTTTCGCTTATACATTGTGACTTTTAAAATTAAAATTCAGTACCAGTAAGTGAAGAATAATACCTTCATTCACCGAATTCATCAATGCATTCATTTCTGACACGCTTTATTTTCATGAGTTGATTTTGATTTTTGTCGATTGCATTTTAGGTTTTCCACATGCAGATGTTCGGTGGCAAATACGTCTGGACCCTTGTTGGTTGGTATCCAGAGCAGTGGTGGACGGCGGTGGATAACGTCGATTGTACTGCCGAGCAGCTGCAGATGGCACTGGAGTATCACTTCTCTGTGTCTGCCTGGAGATCCGTAGATGATCTGGGAGAAATCCACTATGGTGAAATAGTAGGCTGAAAAACGAAGTTTAATAATTCAACGAAAAATCCGAAATTGAAACTATAACGTTGCCATTGTTTAAAGAGGCTTACCCCATTTAACATTTTAAAGTGGTACAAATGTTAATATTATTTTCGCCCGCCTGTTACGTTCATCACCCGGTTTCATAGAAGTTACGACTTTCTTAATTATACTATTATAGCAACCACCAGAGTACCAGCTCGACTTTCTGCGTGGTCTCCTAGCAAAAGAGGGTGTAGACAGACTGGAACATATAGAATCTTACGACGTTCTCGTCCACATAGCAATGTCGTTGAATCGCTCCATTGAAAGGCTGGCGAATTTGAACCCTCCGAAGGCGCTGCACGAGTTTTCGTACACCGACAGCGAAATGTCACAAGTCCTCCTGGAGAGTGTCTACCTGACTAGCTTCGTTGGGCCAACAGTAAGAATTAGTGTGGCACCCAAACATTCAAACTGTAATATATTCAGACCTGTTGGATAGTTGCTGAATCAAGGATAAAGATTGCCAAACTTGCCAAGTTCATCGTTACGCTCGTTTTAAAGTAAGGGTTCTAAGGCTTTCACCTTGGTCTGTATTACTCAAGATCTTAAAAACTCTAGTTTTTAATTGGAACGGTTTCTGTAATTCTTTCGAAATTTTTGTAACTGTTTTTGAGTTTATGGTTGAAATGGAGTATTGTTGCCAAGATGTCCGCAGTGGTCTAAAATCGCTGTACATTTTCACTTTAGTCTATACTTTCCTCTCTTGTTACACCCCTTATTGCTCTGCAGGGTTCTGTTTTGATCGAAGATGGTGGATTCAGATCCAAGAAAAACGTTCGTTTTTTCATATTGCAGTTCCGAGGTAAGTCATGGACCTGTGAGCCTTGTTTGCATTGCTTTTGTAGATTTTTAGCTCGGTATTATGTCAATACTGAATTTGCTGCCTTTTAATTAAACTTTCGAAGTAATGGCAGTAATAAAAAATGCCTTGTTTCTGACTGGTTTTACGAGAGATCTCGTGGCTCTCCATATTGTTTCATGTTTTGTTCGAAATAATTATTCAAAGCTGTGATTCTGTCGTCGAACCCAAACCCTCTTTTTATGAGTATCATACAGCTGACATTTTGTTCGGCAAAAAAGTACCGATTTGCTAATATGGGCGATTCACAATTGTGTGCCTGCAAGAGTTTGCAACGCGTTGACAAATCACAGTGCGCGAAATCTGTCGACCCAATGCGCGTTTGTGATTGGTCAACGCGTTGCGAACACTTGGAGGCGCACTATTGTGAAGTGATGTGATGTTCATTGCAGACGGAAGGTCAACGGAAATAATCGAATATGACGACGGCTCTTCGAGTTTCCGTGCAGTGGAAAACAGGAAACTTCACTGGCCAGGTATTGTGGGGTGTTGGCAAGGCATTAGTGTGGTCATAAACTACGGATCCTCCTCAAATTTCAAGCTAAAATGACGGTCAAGGCCTTTTTGTAGCTCTGAAAAAAAAATGTGTGTTGTAGTCGAGTCCATCACCATGCTTGTCAGGAGCCTGTCACAAGTAACCAAAACCAGCATTCACCTTTGTGCATTTCCTTTTTGTTGAAGTTGTGATCTTGTGATTTGTCTTGAGACAGGATGTTCGAATCTTTTGACTGGCAATGGTTTTCGCGTAGCTCCCTCTAAACGGAACACTCATTTACAGTCCATTCATCACCTCCATTTAGTTAATGCAACCATAGTATTAGAAACGTCATTCCCGAACCGATTTCGTCTCCTGGTATTTCTTCACTGTCCTTGCCAAGGAAGTTTTTTCAACAATGGGGTAGCAGTCCCATAATCGGCGCTTCTGAATTTGTGTTTAGGTGGGAGGGGACTGGCAAATGTGTGTGTGGGGGGGGGCTTCCGAAGGCCATCACGTATAAACCTTCTTCACCCACGTGACTTGATGACGTTAAATGTAAATAATACCACCACGTGTGGTCCGCCATTGCCACAGTGGTCGCAGTATTCCTGTGGGCACTTTCAACCACGTACAAGCGCACGTTCAAACGCTGCACTGCATGCTTGACTATAGTAGATTACCATCACACCACTATCCTCTCATTACCATCACAACACATCGCGGTCCGGCACGATTGTAGCCTCACAGAGAAAAGATCTATGATCAGCGGCTGGATTCGGACCTCCTAAATCTTTGATCGTGAGTCACTAACTGTGCCCCTTGCCACACTCGTCCAGCAATGGCAACACATCGGAGATGACATTTAGCGAACAGTTAACAATCTACTGCCATGTAAAATGAAACTGTGACTTTATTACATTTTATTTTTCGGTTAACAGACGGATCACCCCCAGTAGATGGAAAAACAATTATAATCAAAAATGGTGAAGTCAGTCAACCCGTCCAACTCACACTCTTTGTTTTTGCCTCGGTGGGAATAGCTTTGGATACAGTATTTCTTTTCATAAACATCAAATTCAAAAGACAAAGGTGAGTTTCGTTATTTTTAAAACCACAGACATTTACTGTCATTCCAAAAGTGCACAAAAAGCATATTTTCCCAAATACCATCAAGTTCAACTTTCCAGTGAATGCAATTGTGACTCAAACTGATGTTGAGAATGTTGGATTGTCGAGAACCTGCTATTTATTAAGCCAGCTTTTATCATACCGATAAATTTATCATCGAGCTGGATATGGATATTGTATTTTCACTTTTAGGGCAATAAAGATCTCTACGCCACCCCTGAACAACCTGATCGTCCTTGGCAGCCTCCTGCTCTACACGTCCGTCTTCTTGTTTGGATTGGACCAGTCCATCTTCACAGATAAAGAAATAATACGAATCTGCCTCGTGAGTCTCACGTTAAGTAATATTTCGAATAACTTGTGACCGTTGTTGACGCCCTATGTCCTTTATCATCGAATTCCTCAAAGAATTTTTGAAATCTTGGTAATATTGTGGTACTTAAAAATCCCTATTTACATAATGTACGCGATAACAGACGGTGTTTTGACTTTTCTAATTACAACGAAGTCGTACGATTTAATCTTGTCAGGTATCTGGCAGATATACTGTTCTGTCCTCTTTTGTTGAAGTGGTTATGTTGAGTCAAACAAGTGGTTTAAGTTTTCTTTTGACCTTTAACAAACGCTGATGAGTCGGTTTGAAGGGAATGATGTTATCGAGCCTTCTATTTAATATTGACAGTTTCAGCAAAAGAAAGTGGAATGTAGACAATGAAATAAAAAACCTTAGCAACAGATAGCTGAGAACTGTTCTCTGAATTTGCTTTTATCCCTAACAGATAAAGTACAGCCTAATGTGCATCGGCATCTCTTTGGCGTTTGGAGCACTTTTCATGAAAACCTACCGAATCCATGCAATATTCAGCAGAGCTGTCGCCAAATTGAAACGTGTGGTAATTACATGTAGTAAATTGACAGGGTTCCTAACTTTATTTTGCTATAGGATGGAAGCCAGTCTGTGGCCAGGCAGTGGTTTCTTATCGCTTTGTCCTACTGCGAATTTGAGGCAAGAAAGCCAATTGTCTCGTGGCCAAGTGAAACGGGTTATTGAGCAGGAAGCAAGTTCGACTGAGAACGTTACAGTCAAATCGTATGGTTCAACTAACACCCGATCGGTTCCATGCTCATGGCTGGTATAGTCTAGTAGACTTTCAGGACAAGCCTATTCTATTCGGAAGTGTGACGCCACTTAAGATAAAAGTTAATACCACGTCCATTTCACAGAGAAGTTTAGGCCTACTTGGAACCGAAGAACTGGAAATTTGTTTTGTTCGGTTTATTTCCATACATCACAATTGGAACATAAAGAAACAATGTTATTAAAGAATGAAGTAGGAGATGGCGAATGGCGGATTCCAGACTTTAAGCAAACACTCGTTCATGGCCTGGTTCCTTATTTGTTACAATAATATCTATATGCAGCTATAATTACAAGATAGAGGAGAGAGAGAGCAAAAAAGTAAAATAACGGTAGGTACAGCTGAACGTCAGAATTAAGTAAAGGTTTTGATTGTCACAGCATCTTGGGAAGTGAACACAAATCTATATATGACTGCTTCATTAAAATAAATATGAATAATTAAAGAAATTAATGTGCAACTAGGGTGTTATCCACTAGGAATTTGTAATCTGTGGTGCGTGTGCGTGTATGACGTCAGAGGACACTTACGAACAGGATACTGAGGTTTTTTGCATCCCGTGTTATCGATAGCCATGTGATCCAGGACCGTTGAATTAAGTATTTATGACGCCATAT
>NW_019091826.1:0-10777 GCF_001949145.1 Acanthaster planci | reverse complement strand
CCAACCCAAGATGAGTAATGGTTATTACACATTAAATGAGGAAAACAATTTTACCAATGGTTGGTAATTTGTTTTCTACCTAAAATTGGTTAATTTTATTTATGTTTTTGTTGGTAAAATTTATTTATGTAATAATTGGTCAAACCCGTTTTACCTAATATTTGGTCAAATTTCATGTACCCAAATATTGGTCAAATTTTTGCTTCCCATTTATTGGTCGCTATCACGTTGTCCAATAATTGGTCAATTTCGTTTACCCAATTAGTTGTCAAAATGTTTTGCTCTGTTATTGTTGAAATTGAACGTACCCAATTAATGATCAATTGTATTTGCCCAACTGCAGGGGAAATCTTTAAAATTACTTTCTTATTGGTAGAAGCATTGTAATTGCAATTGATTGCATAAAAGCTGTTCAATTTCCAACAATGCATGGTTGTTTCATCACATCACCATTTTCTGGCAAATTGTCTGATACAAAGAAAAACAGAATGCATGGAGACTAAATCTTACACATTACTGTAACAAGCATTTATTGTTAAACAATAAAAAACAATTTATTGTAAACAAGGTCTTAACTTGAACTTTTACAATAAAACATTACATAACGTCTTTAACTTGAGTTTTAGCAAATCACAACCCAATATAAGTCCTTTACTACATGGCACAAAAATGATGTTGCCCTGGTTTTTGCCCATCTTAGTGGAAAGAAATATGAAGTCTTCAATATAAATATCAAAGTTAATGGTCATGGGCTTAATTCCCGCTACGGCTGATTTGATTTGCTCTTATTTCTTGAGAAATGGTCCGTTGATATTTTGTGCACGCAAGAAATAACCAATCAAAAAGTGTCAGAAGACACATCAGATGAGATTCATTTATGTAAACATGTACATGTACTTGGTTATAAACTACTGCTATGTATCTGGCTTTAACACTTGGCTTCTCTGCAGGACCCATTAATAATTGTTTTGACAGTCAGGAATAATAACACAAATTGTGAAACAGGTTTGATGCTATAAATGAAGAAACAATTAAATTACTGTGATTATGAGAAGAGATTAGTAAATTTTGAACAATAAAACTTGTTTTTCAAATCACGACTAAACAAGGCTTTTTTTGTTGTCTTTGTTCAAAGAACAAAAATATACAGAAAATTTGTAGCTTAAACACACAGTTCCCTCAATAAACTTTAACATAATTACATATTTTTTTACTATTGGAAATATTGGTACAGGCAAATTGTGAAATGAGGATATAGTGTAATCATTGAGAAAAAGTATCAATTTTGGTATGTGTAGCTCATAAAATCAACAACAAATCATTTTAATTACGACAACAGATCAATATTCTTTTGAAAAAACACATTTGTCAAAATCACTACTACAGGGTTTCTTCTGTCGTCCAAGCAGAGAAGAGAATAACTTGCTGTCAAGATAACAAACTGCCAAAAATTAAAATGTTGCTTGTGGTCCTTTTATGTGTCTGCACGAAAAACCACTGATGACCACAAAAATAAAGGTAAATAAGAAACTAATGGCATTGAACTAGTGATATAAAAGCTGTAATGCAGTATCAAAAACACTGGAGGACGTTTCATAAACTGTAGTTTTGAAAAAACCCTGGACTTGCGAAACCCAGAGAAGAGCTCTTTTTAAGCCTGTGTTGACAGTTGTCGCCTCAGAAATGCCCTCATGTCTCTTACAATGGGGCGAGCTAGACCAGGCAACTCATAGACCACACACTGCAGGAAATCCCAAACATTTTGCACCTGTGGCTGATAGGTAACATTGAAGACATAGTGAGATTTGAAGGCCAGGTCCACTGTCTTGAGGAGTGATGGCATCTCGATGGCCTTACGTTCAATGATTAAGAACGACTGGGTTGGAAGTAGTCGGTTGGTGGTCACCAGTGCCAAGATGTATGGCTGTGGTCTCTCAGATGATTTGATGGAATTTAAATATTCCGCCACGTTGGTTACTGCCTGTAAAAACAAATAATTTCAAAACTCACTAATGGAGTAAGCAGGCGCAGGAGACCAGAAAGATGAAAGAAGAAAAGCATCCCCAAAGCAAACAGTAGTGGAAGAAGATAAAAGGGAAAACACATTAATTAAGACCAAGTCTAAAGATCTGAGTTATCGCACAAACAAGTTGGTATAGCTGCAACAATTGTATAAAAGAATGAGAAAATATAATTGCCTTAATTGTTTATTGATGCAGGGATGAGCCTCAAAATGGGCTACTTTGGGTCAAACAGGTTCTCAAAATCTATGAATACATTTGTTTGTTCTGGAAACAATCTCGAATAAGGCAAATGTCGTTTTAATTATGCAATCTCTGCTCAAATTATGTTAAAAGCACTGCCTCCAAAAGGTTATCAGGGATAGGTGGTTGTCTACTGCATAAGCACAAGGACAGCCCAAATTTCCTGACTTCTGAAATTTCAGTTACAAAAGCTGTGTTTGCATATTTGATGCTCCATGTCAAGGGAGGACTTTCCTCTGCCATTGATGACATAAATGATAAAGCACCAAATGTATTGCACTATGTATCATGGGTAAATTTTAAGAGAAGCATCTGTGACCAGCTCAGAATGCTACAACAAAATGTGATAATTCATTTCCACTAGAGTGACCACTGCAAGGTCACACTTCTTAATAATGCTGGTTTCATTAAGGTATTGTTTTTTTTAAAAAAATAACTTCAAGCTTAAACGCATGTCAAGCTTGCTTTAAGATAAATGTGTATCTCTGCTGCATATACCCCTTAGCCTTTGGCCACTTAGTAACTGACATGTAACATTTAACAAATGAGTTAATTTTAAACAACTAATATTGTAATGTTGTAATGGACTAATAATGCACTCTTACCGGTTGTAAGTCGATGAAAGACTCCATGTTTATGGCAAAGCGTCCTCCCCTCCGTCCACCCCTTGCTCTTCCACCAAGAAGAAATGCCAGCAGGTACAATGCTAAGTGGCTCTTTTCCTCTGAAAGAGAAAGAACAAAACCAAAATAGGACTGGAAAAGCAATTGTCTGGGGGGGGGTGTGAGTGTACCAGAAGGAATGAAGGTTGAAGCAAGTTAAATTCTGGTATGAATCACAGTTTACACAATCAAACTTCATTTTCAGGATCAAGGGTCATATTAGCAATCAGTTTCATGCCATGTTCAAAATTGAAGCTCACCAGCTGAGAGTATGCTGCTGTCAAGGTGAGGCATACCAATTAGCTCCTTCCAAGCTGAATTCATCACAGATGCATATAGAATGATATGGTCACTCAGTTGACCCCATTTCTCCAACAGCTTGTCAGCAGCATCACTATAACAGCCCAGATCAAAATCCTGCAGAATCTTGACACAATGTACAAACAATGCTTACATTAATCAATCAAAAACTTGTTTGTGTTTTTAATGTCCTCAAAGGTAATAAAGGAGAACATATCAATACAAAGTGCTGTCCAAATTCAGTTGGGTTCTTTGAAAACACTTTTAAGCATGTAGCCAAGATATTGAGGACACATTACAAACAGAATAATGTGCATGATGTCAAACGCACATGGCTCGTGTAAAAGTGGAAGTGTAGAGGGAACAATGAGAGACAATTATCCCCTTGCAAAATGCATGCAAGTGGGACAACCAACTTTTTCTTACCCACTCTCCCACAATCCATGTTTTATTAGAAGAGTAATCTTACCATGGCTGCATCTAAAATCCTTGGGTACTGCTGAAGAATCTCGGCTAAAGGTACCTTCTTCTGATGGATTAGCTGTTGTCGATGACCAGCGGTTTTAGCCATGTAGTCCCTGACTTTATGTTCTGGTTCACTGTTTTCTTGCAGCCAGGATGTCATCCCTGCAATGTCCTCTTCCTCATCTTGAGACCTTTCCGGAGAATCTTTGGAAAGTTAGGGTAAAGAAATAACAAATCAATTTCAACATGATCTTTTGCTTTTAACACAAATACAGCAGTCCGTTGCCTCTACTAATTGGCACATTAGATAGAATTATGATGTGAACAAGGTTTGGAATCGTAACAGCCAAATTTGACTGTACTCCAGCTGAATTGAATCCAGGCCTTCTCTACGTTTTAGTTCAGTCTTACCTGCATAGACTGAGGAATCTACTTTTGGTTAAAAAGTCTTTTGTGTATAATTCTTCTAAGCTCCAGATTAAAAGAACACACCTTTGTCAGAAGACAATGATTCAGCAGATGGTGAGGTCTCTACTTTCAGCATAGTCTTGCGAACGTAGCGTAGTCTCTCTTCCAGATATCCAGTGGCTGGACGCTTAGCTGCTCCTTTTGTGTACCATGCATCCTTTCCAGAGATATAATTGGACTAACATGAAATCACTGCACTTATGCTGGAAATATTTTCAAAGACAAGGCAAATTTACTTTGCATTTGCAACAATTTCACAATGACAGGCAAAAATTGGAGTATATAATTTTACTCACATATCCGGTGCCTTCTGGGTCTTTTAAGAAGGGAAAGTCACGAATGATGCTCTCTGCCAAAGCCTGCTTCTCATAAGCACATGGTCTATGAGGAAAAAGGTTACACACTGTAGTAGGTAATGTTTTATTTCAAGTTTTTTTTAACTCAATTTGTCAGGATGGCAATATGGACTGCCTTCAATCCTCAATTTTCTGCTTAAATAAACTAAAACTTGAGTTGGAAATCACATGAAACATGTTTATTTTACATGTACAGTTTAGTTTACATGTACTTACTTTAAACCATAGTTGTCTATCAGATGCCCAACAAGTAGAGCAGTCATTTTGCACCTGTATGTCTTGGTCAAACACTTGTTTTTCTCAAGATGGGTAATTATGTCACGACCTGCAACTGTTGTCTGCAGAATTGCTCTGGCATCCTGTGGGGCAGGGTCATGCAGTTAATAATATACAAGTTATTTTCATGTAATCTAAAGCAGCATTCAACTTAGGTGACAACAAATCTTGTCAAGTATTAATCATTACGCAGTCAGATCCCTGTGATCATATTCAGTAAATTAAACAAATGGATGAGGGAATTCATTAGCAATGATGCAATTTATTGAGTGACACGTAAACTTGTGTTGAGCAAATCAGTAATAACTTTTAACAACTGCACTTACATTCCATCAGGAGAGTGACATTATGTTATAAACAATTTAACTCATAATGCATTTTGTTGAATTCTAAAAGACGAGTTTATCTTGCGAACAAAAGTCAACCTTCGACAAAGAGCTCGCATTCAAAACAACGCTCATCAGTTAACCTACATGCACATGTAAGCTCACTTACAATTGCCTGTACTCTACATTTCTTTTTCGGTGGTTGTGGTGTGCAAACTGAAGACATGGATGACACAGAGCCAGTGTCTGGCCTGGAGCAAGGCATAACAATGCTTGTGCTTCTCGATGTACATGTAGAAGTGTTGCAAACTTCATCTATGTCTAAAGTTGAGAATGAATCAGCATGCCGCAACGTTGGTTCTTGCTTATCTTGCTGAAACTGAAAACATCAAAATTTGGAGAAAAACAAATTATTATAAATGTATATGTCAACAAAACATGGATATTTCTGTCAACAAATTATCTTAAATTTTATATGGTGGGGTGTGATCTGAAGATACACAAATTATTTGCATACATATTGCATCTGCAAGCTGTGCAAATACAAAAATACTAATAATTTTATCACTTGAAAGCTAGGAACTTTTGATAATTGTCACAATTTAAAGAAAAGAAGAAAATGCTTTCAGGAATCAAGTTAGAGTTTTGAGGATCTAAATTTCTGTGACTGTCAGCTAATTTTATAGAGCAGCACACACATATATAGGTACACATATATCTGTGATTTTTTTTTATCTACATGTAGACAGATGCAGATGAAATCTAAATTCAAACATGAATAGTTGGGCTTAAAGCAATAACAGTGATGTCTCACCTAAACTGCTTCATGACTGTGACAATGATGGTGATGATCATGATGTGAGATTTAAACTAAGTTAAATCTCACTGCAATATATATTGAAGAATCATCTTTACTGTGACACTGAGTAATATGATGAGGACGATAGTCAAGCAACTCTGTTGGTCGTTTTACACATATGTTGTTGCTTAACTCCTGTACAGTGTATGCATGGTAATGTCTGCTAAAACCAGTAACCTTCCATGGTTTTAACACAAGATACAGATGTTCCCTGTAAACGATGATTTGTTGAATCTGACTGAACATGGGTCCTTCTTCTGTCCAGTTTGTCACAACCATGCTATTTGGTTTCATTTGATAACCCTCTACCTCTGCCTTGCTTGCAACTGCAATGAGAGAATCTTCTGAGCAATGTAGGGAAGCACAAATTGAAGAACTCACATCATCATCCAGAGATGAAACTGGCACAGGGATCTGGTACTGAATTTCAACACTGCTTTGAAGATCTTCCTTTGGAAGAAATCTTCCACAAGTACTCTGAGCTTGTTGGTGTTTGGTTGCAACGGTCTTAGCGATGTTTTTGAAGTTGTTACATGCATTTGCCCACTTCTTAAACTGGCGGTGCTTGGCTTCAAAACGCATACTTGAGTACTGAACTAATGGCCCCAAGTATCTGATTGCCCTTGGATAGTGCAGCATAAAATGCTGCTTTGGAGTAAGATTGCGCTGATGCACTTGTCTGAACAATTCATGATGGTCATGTATCAAATGTTTTAGGAAATATGTGGCAGATCTTGAGATGCTTCTAGCCATGACGATTTTATAAATATCTAGTAATAGCAGGTACACTTCCCATACATCATCATTTTCTTGAACTTTGTCTCCAATGATAAGTGGCAAATACATAGCCAAGCATGCCATCTGGGAGGCTTTCTGGCCACTTGGTCCTCCTGGGTTGCTCAAAGCTGACAAACTGATAGGACTGGGCTTATTTTTCTTGTCACAAAAACCATAACTGAAAGAATTTATTCTGTTATTCAACTCATCTAGAGTAAAGCAACCTTGTGATATCAACGATTTTACAGTTAGCTTTATCTCAAGAGGAAAAACACCTTCCAAAAGGTCGTGCATTACATCTGGTGCTAAGTTTTCCGTGACATGATACCCAATGAGTTCATTGAGGACAGGAACTCGCTTTATGCCAGTAGCGCTGGGATCTTCTTTAGAAGCGTCATCTTCATAATTCTCTTGACTTCTGAGAAGGTGGGCATCTTCCACTTGTTGTCGAGCAATCACTTCTTTGGATGCCTTGCAAAAGCGGCAAGGGTAGTTTGCTGAAAAGCTGCAAACATAACCAAGAACCTCGTGCAGCCCTAAATTGTCACCAACAACCTGAAACAAAAGTGGTTTCACTCTCACAGATGATGATCCACATGAAATCTCAATGGCACGGTTATGCAAGCAATTAAGATCTTTTACAATTTGGGAAAGAACCACATCGATACCGTACTTCGAAGTAACTGTTGTTTTCGCACAAGCTACCAGCAAAATATTGTGAAGTGATGCTTGAGCCTTCGACGGAAGGCTAAGGACATTACTGTAAAAGCCACTTAGCTTATGGACTCCTCTTCGAGATCCAAGGGGATTTGCTGTTTCATAAGAGTCATTGTAGAGAATAACAGGCAGAGTAATACAGTTGGGGTCTGTATTGTCTTTTTCCTGGAACAGGAGACCATCACGATATGATTCTAAGATGTCAACATCCTCTGATTTTCCTTCTTCCATAATTGCACGCATAATACCTTCTTGCTCCAGAAATCTCTTCAGGGACTCTTCAATGGGAATATACTGATAGGTGTCTCTTTTTTGAACTTGCATCACATGTCCAGTTTTTTTGTTTATCTTCGTTGAGAATGATGTGCCAACAGTTTTTTCCACAGGACTAAGTAAGTCACAATTTTCTTTCAAAGTTGCAATTCGCTGATGTTGAGTCTGCAAATGTCTGAAACAGTTCCTCAGAGTCTCTACAATTTGTTCCATGTCATCTAAGGCTCCATCAGGGCTGTTCACCAATCTCAATTTTGTGGTTGTTACTGCCTTTTCCAAAGCCTTGGTAACAATTTGAAACAACTCTTCAACCTCTCTAACCACATTCTGAACAAATGATGATGGAACTGTAGCACTCATCATTTTGAAAATGAATGTTTCGATATGTGCTGTGATATCAAGAAGAGGTTCATCATCTTCCATGGGTTCAAAATGACAGTCTTCTTGGCACTCATCACTGTCCGTTTCACTTGCTGAAGTTGCAAGATTCGCTGAATTTTCAGAATTTGTGCATGGGCAGTTTGTTTTAATGTGCTTAGCAAGTAGGTGTCTCTTGTATGATGATATATAGGAAAATGTCTCGGAACATCCATCTTGAATGCATACAATTTTGGCTTTGGATGATGATGACAAATGATGCACATATTTCAGGTGCTTGAATAAATGTTTGATTCCACCATCAACAATGGCTAAGCACTTAAAGCATGTGTAGTTCATGGCTGATGCAGAGGGTTTTGTGCCAATATGTCAACAGTTCAAACTTACTTCTCTTCTCCAGCCATTAAGGAACTTCATGCGAACACCTATCTGAGGAATTAGTTCTGTAACTGTCTGCTCATCCAAAAGGGGTAGCACTTCCAGATCAATTTTGTGTTCTGCATTCAAAGGAATAAAATTCAACAGAAATTAAAGGGCATAAAACAAATACCAACAACTGAAAGGTAGTGGATAACTGTCCATGATAACACTAAAAGATGATTGTAAAGAACCCCAACAAAAACCCTGAAAAATTGAAGACCATGAAGAACATCTTGTTAAATAAAAGACTTGGATTCACCTCGTTTTTGTGCTTACTTCTTTATTAATAATTGTGGCAAAGGCTATATACGACGTACATTGCATGCAGGTACATGTACATGAATATGTACATGCTACTGCTATAAGCCTTTACAAGGTTCATTTCTGTTTCTTATTGATGTAAATTTACCTTTTTTTATTTTGTTAAAAAATAGACATACTTACACTAGTGGTGGCATTCATTATGTCTTATGTATAAGATTTAACAAAATTATACAGGTCACCATTATTAAACATCTTTTCTCTTGAAACTTTCAAATGATATGTTTTGCAGTGCAATGCACCTGGCTAAGGCAATACCACTCATTCTCCTTTTCTTTCCAATTTTTGGAATTAAACCATCCCAGCACTCAAATTTGCCTATCTTGCTTATAAACACTATCTTAATAGTGGTATTTTTTAACCATTTACAGGCTAACAAATTCGAACAATTTTTGAAGGATGTACATGTATCTTGCTTCTATTACATTTATTCCCAGCCAACTCGGTCCCAAACCAGCTTGGTTCCCAGTCCACATGGACCCAAATTACGTAGGTCCCATGCTTTTTTCAGTCCCAATGCAACTTCCCCTATCAACATGGTCAAATCGGTCCCAGGTCAACTTGGTCCCAAGTCAACTTCCCATCAACAAATCATAGACTGGCCTATCATGGGAAAAGCGAAGCCAATTACGCACGATATACAACTTTGAGTGAGCAGCTAGTCCCCTGTAAACCATGCCTATGTCATGACTGTTAGGGGCCTACTTTCCGGCATACTTTTTCGCATGGGGGTAATTGGATTATTCCCATGGCTTATCTTCTAAATAAAAACACGTTCACGGGGACTGAGTTGACTCGAGACCAAAGCTGTGGCCGTGGAAGGTTTATATACACGTACACACATGAAGGCCTACGCACACGTACACGTATATAGTCCACACATACATGACCCAAGCATTCTCAGTGGGACACATTCAAACTCAAGTTTAGTGTGTTGTGTCCCACGCATTGTGTGTTAATTTGAAAACTTGCAGCTTACCTTCAAACAACCCAAGCAGCTGCTCAACTCCCCACTTCCTCAGAAAACCATGTATGCTTGAATAATCAGGGATAGGACTGCCCCCTTCTGCCAAATCTTCAAGCAACTCCATCTCTTGTCACCAGTCGCTGTTGACTCGACGTATACAATGTACATGCGCGTGAAAATACGTATGACTGCGGCGGCGCGGCGTCGTGTGCACATCGCATGCCGCGCTCCGAGTCCAATTACACACGTGCTTTTTTCCTATCTTCTGGGAAAACGCAAAACTACGCGCTGCTTGTTGATTGAAATAATGCCAACTATTTTGAAAACACTCGCATTGTTACTAATTTATTTGGTAATGTCAACAAATCTTTTGTAATTTACAAACTTCTTTGATAAATAATGCCCATTTGATGATGATTTTCGCCCATTTTGTTGAGAGATGAAACGTTCACACATCTTGGCTAAATAGGCCTATGTCAAAGTTCGTCTGTGCTTCATTTTCAAGTGTGTGCTCAAGCAATCATTATTTCACGTACCTAGCAATCAGTTTTATTGCTGGAACATGATATCAGAGAAGCCAGCGTGTATAGGCCGAAGTTGTTTCGAGGATAATAATTTCTATTAGTCTCACTCTAGAAATTCGCGTGGACGGTTACAGTCAAAGCCGATTTAGTTTCAACAACATGATTTGACTCAAGGCACCAACCAGTAAAGAAACGATTGAGCGTAGAAACAGTCGGCAAACCCAAAATATTGTGCACTCACACAAATTCTAATGACATTACCTAATCTTAGAGCAAAATTTGTCCAACGTAGTGACTACACGTTGGAATCCCATGCGATAAGGTATTTCTTACCAATCATTTAGGTCAACGCTGACAACCCAACATCTGGAACAAATGTCAGGAAAAATTGACCAACGTTTGCTAGAAACCTATACCAATTATT
>NW_019091825.1:25535-35641 GCF_001949145.1 Acanthaster planci | reverse complement strand
CCGAGCCAACGTCGCCCCAGACCCATTACGTTCCATTGTCTAGGAATTATCTCCTTGCTCGTCTGGCGGTTCATTGTGTAGGGATTATCTCGCTGCCAGTCCGGCTGGCCGTGCCGTCCAATGTGTAGGGATTACCACCTTCCCATTTTCATCTTTTTACCCTATTCCCTATATTCCCTCTGTATCACTCTATTGGTACACTATATTACGCTCTACGAAAGGTCAGTCCGCTTCCTTCCATCGCTTATAACTATAAATCTCATTATTATTCTTATTTTTATACATATGTATTTCTATACATATTTATGTGACCTTTTCCTCTGTCGAGGTCCAAGGTCAAATTGTGCTGGATCCTCCCTGCCTTAAACGTTTTCTCTCAACCCCGAATTTTATTTTTTCGTGTTTACCCCACGGACGGGTCATGTCTCCCCGCGACGCATTCACTTCTTCCCCCTACCCTCATCTTTGGTCATATCACCCCTTTCATGACGCTCATCCCATTAAACCCAACATCTTTGTTCTAGATTTATAAAATCCGCGAAACAACCAGCCACGGCGACGATTGTAAGAGAAGTGCTTTCATTATCGCTTTCATTATCGGCGTGTATCCATTAAAAAAATACGGACTTTTAGCACTGGCGCCACGAGCCGCCTATTGTTCGAAACCAAACACCCACGGTTTGTTAGGATTAGTACAACCAATCCGATAATTGCTTTCGGAGCAGTCGACCCACGGACTGTTGTTTAAGGATTACAATCCGTTTGTTTACGTTCGGACTTCCCGCCCAGGCCATGGGTCCTTTGTGTTGGGACATATTTTTCAGAGTTAGGGGTCAAATTGTACCCAAAATATTGAACCCACTATGTTGATATTCATATTCTCCCTCTACAGTCAGTGTCAATTCGTACCGTATTTCTACCCCTACTCCATTGTTATACCCCTACCCAAGGTCAAATTGTACTCAAGGTTTCACCCTATCTTCATTCCTATTCATCATTCATATTTATCATACGTGACCTTTTCATATTTCAAGGTCAACGTGTACCCAATAGGCCCTCCCCCACTACTCATAAATGTGACTATTTGGACATACACATCCTAATCAGGTTATAATTAGGGCCCAAAGCCATTCCACATGTGTCTTGTGTGGACAAACATGTGCTTTGCATGTATTCAGAAGCAAGTCATGTCAGTGTGAGCTTTGATAAAGACAAGTTCTAGGTGATGTATACGTGTACATGTAATCCACATCAAGAAAGAAGAATTGTCAGACTAACACAAAGGTGTGTTTTTTATACCTTTGTTCATGGTATATGTAAAATCAATTGGTTTCAATTTGTGTTGCATGAGGAATTAAAGGGGGTGTTCCACTTGTATACGCTTTCCATGGCATATACATGTACAGTGTCTATCATGAAACATACAATGTAAGACTGTAGTTTTAAAAGCATTACGCCATTAGTCTTAAATTTCAGTGAAAAGGATAATCTCTTAGCCTAATTGCTAGCCCATTCCTTTGATTTGGCAATCATCTAAAAGGGTATATAAACATCTACTCATTTAGCTTCTTTTTGGATGTTACATGTGTACTATAACCTGTGAAGTGTGAACTGGAAATCTTTAAAATTGCAGCTTAGTACACACGCAGCATTTGTCATACAAAAATATTTAATTTCATGTTCTAAGACCAAAAGACCTTACAGGTACATGTATGCAATTGTCTTTTAATTTGATTTATTTATCTAAAGGATTGTCAACTGTACAAAACGTTTTTTTAGTTTGAATGTTTGACAGTACATGACTTGTTTAAATGAGCAAAATTTGCATAAATACTTCCAGACAATATTTTTCTTCATACTGTTTTTGAATGCCCCATCATGCAATTCCTTTCTAGTTGCTTTTGATGATTTTTGTATGGCTTGGCATTTTTGTTTTGATTCGGAAAGTTTACTAAAGCCTTCATGAAGGTAGAAAAATGAGACAAACTTGGGTTTGAACTGATTACCTTCTATTCTGAAAAGTCAGTTTGGACGTGTGCGTCCGAAACCAAAAACTGTACGTCCGACACCAATATAATAAATGCTTCTTCTGAAAGTCAAAACAAGATAAAAATGTGTCTTGCCTTGAAGTTCATTAACAAGGGTCTGCTAAAACTAGACACAGGTAAACTACTTCTTCAGGTCCTAACAATTCACAGAGTTTGTGAAACAAAACTGGAAACTCAAAAAGTTAACCTTCTTTGAGTATGTCCGACACCATGGTGTTATGAGTCAGTTTCTACAAGAATAATAATTTGGAGCGAGAAATTTTGTTATTAAATGAATTTACCAACTAGCTGATGTCTTTTATCAAAATCTGCTTCAGGATTATAAGTATAATAACACACACTGTTGAAGTGTCCAAAATGTAACTCCAACACCATGGAACTGCCCTTTAGCATCCTTCCCGAGAATGTTGTTAATTTCTCACTAAGTGTTTTTCAAGTTGTGTTTTTTTTTTTAAAGATTTATGTGTGATAGTTTTTCTTGGCAAGTCGAATAACTGAAGTCAGACAATTGCGATAGCTCCTGTACAGACGTCCATTGGCTGTGGAGGGGTTGCGTAAGTATCGCCGGTACAGCCTATCTTTATGGTTGCAGGAGTTGATGATAGCCTCGGTGATCCAGGGTTGTTTAGTTTTGTTTTTTCCTGTAAGTTTTTTAGAGACAAGAGAGAAATGGCGATTGTACCTTTCATTGAAAAGAGTATGGAAAGTGTCGTAGGCAGTGTCAGGATGCTGACATTCATAAACTTCACCCCAATCAGTGGACTCAATATCTGCAGAGAAAGAACGCAAGGTATCATTATTAATGTTTTATGCAATGTAAGATTTGGAACCAGAGTCAGTGGCTAGGAAAATAGAGTGGGGTAATTTCAAAAAGAGGAATTTGATTAGAAATGTCAGTATTGAAAACCCCTGCTAAGATATTAACATCATTGTTGGTTCGTATATTGTCGATCAGAGTGCTGCTATGAGGTGATATGCGAGTCTGTTGGTTAATGAGAGGATGGAAGCCATAGGAACAGAAAGTGTTAACAAAATCGTCTATAGGCTGGTGGGTTTAATACTTCAAAAGATCCAGGTGGGGGAATCCAATAACCTGTAGGTTATTTCGTCGAGAAAATCACTCAAGTTAATTCAGCTGTTCAGCATCGTTAGCTTAGCCATGGTCTTTTCAGCTTTAGCTAAGCGAGCAGCCAGTCCATCGAAAAGCTTCATCTTGGCTTCCAAGGCATCATTTCACTCGAAAATGGGTCACCCAGCAGGAAGTGGTGAAAGCATACAGCAGTCACCAGTCTGACTTTGGAGGCTTGACAGTGCCCAGTGAAAATCTTGTCAAATTCGTTGAGGTATGTGAGAAAGTGTTTGTCAAATGCTTCAACAACTTTTTCCACATCAAACATATTAGGAAATGAATTGTGGACAGAATTCTTGCAGTTACAGGTAGAACTGTCTGTTTGAGTTTGTGTCAAAGAAATCAAGAAACTAAATTTGTCTCATTTCTTGTCTCATATTGCATGTTGCAGTAAAGTTCTACTACAAGGACTTGACCAAAAGACAGACTGGCTTGAAAGGAAAGAAAAAAAAAAGAAAGTTGATCAAAATATCCAATGTGTCTGCATAGTTTGTCACTTGTGTGCAATTGCTGAAGAAAAAAGGCACTGTTGTAAGGGATTACCAAAAAAATATACAAAATGACAAAAACTCTCTAAAGAGATATCCTTCATATTGCTCAGTTGATTGACTGAAAATTAAACTGCAGCCACCCATTGTTCATTGAAAATGAAATACTTATGACAGAGCAACTGAATGTGTTTGAGTATTTCGTATATAAAAGTTTTCATTAATCAGTTACAATGAAAAATTAATATTACATATTCATTTGTAGAATACATGTATGTCATTTATAAGAGTATTTAAAGTTTATCCAAAAAATTGATATGTCTGCATTTGTGATTTGCCCATTTGCTGAAGAAAATAGGTACAAATGTAAATGATCTTTTGATGCTTAAAAGTTCATTACACAATCTCCAAACAACTATACTTTATTTTGATGGCTTGATTGATTTCAAATATCCAACTACAGAGGCCCACCATTCGTCAGAAACAAAAGGAATGAACACTTATGAAACAGGAACTTAAATTTGTTTAAGAGGCTCTTTGATTTGATTAGTGAAATATTCCTATATTAATTTATTTATTGATTATATTTATGAATATGTACTTAAGAAAGATAATGTAATACAGGGAAAAATAAATGTGGAAGTTTTGGAAATTGCTTGATTTGTCTCTGTCATAAAAATCAGAAAACAGAGGAGTGTAATATCAATAATTACTTCAGGAAAATATGGTTTAAATGGTTGGATTTGCTTCCTCTCACCCCTTGAAGAACAGAAAGCATTGTGACATACAAAAATGACAAAAACTTCATCTGCTACTCTTCTTGTCAATCACTGCATCCTTTTTTGATCCATTTCCTGTTGTATTTGTCTTTAATTAAAACAGGATTTTTTCATATAGTTAACACGCACATTCTGCTTCGCCGCCGAGAGCACGTTTACTTACCTGCCCAAAGCAGTGCCCTTTCCCAAAGTGCATTTTGATGACGTAATGGTGTTTCAGAGGTTACTGTATAATTAAACATGCGCTGTCCTATCTTCCCCCCTCTAGTATCTTTGATGCAACCAAGCAGCATTTCCTAAGTGCATCGATGCAGATCGGAAACAACGCTATTGTTGAGATGTCTGCCGGGAAGCAAACAACATACGTGACTGTATCAATGGCGCCATATGAACTGTCTGATTTAGCTGTTAATACGGCGCTCTCTGCATACAGCAAAGTGTTGAGTGTACGCCGAGGCCGTTGGCAACGCCATGCTGGATGGGAAAATGGGAAGCACCATGCGAGAATGGAACTCGAAAGGCCCATCCTGTCATACATTTGGGTTGGGTCTTTCCTACTAGAAGTGCAGTACGACAACCAAATGGAGGGTCGGAGGGGGAAGCGAACACGACTACAAGTCAAGCTCCGAAGGAAAATTCTGCGTCTTTCTACAGAGTAAGCAGCCCTTGACATGCTATCCCCACAGCCACCTGCACCAAGAAGTGGGCGGAACGAGTTGCCCAAGTGACTCAAGACAACAAGAATGACTCGGACAGTCCCTCATTGGGAGATTCACTAATTTCAGTGGTTTCCTCCAAACATGGACTTTGTTATCCTTCCTGTCCCACATTCATGGATGATAATAACGAGAGTTGGGTGACACCACAGCCAAGAAGGAAGAAGAAATCAATTTTTTTCCTTAAATGTTAGTGGGTTAAGGGACCAAGGTAAGCGCCGCCAGGTTTTTGAGGCCTGGAACTCAGCCACAACTGATTTCTATTTCATTTTGTTTCATGTTTTTATTTGCCGTCACTTGTGGCCAAATTGCCAAATTCCAGAGGGCAATTACAAGATACAAAGCACTAATATAAAAGAAAGTAAAATAAAAAATTAAAAATGAACATAAAATACACAAGAAATATAACACTAATCAAGCATTTAAAATGTTAATGAAATAAGGGATCGGACATTTCTGAAAGCGAATGGTCCTGGCTGGAAGTTGGGTAATGCAGCAACTGTTTCACAAGGTCCAACCGTGACTTGCCAACCTTGTTGGTGGCAATAAGTGGGCCGTTCTAAAATTAGAGCGAAGTTCCTGGGCACATTTTTTGCAATGCTCCACTGTTCTTTTATCTAATGTGTCCAGGTAGAGTACATTTAGAGCATTTGAAAAGGAGGAATACTAATGCCCCAAAATAGTCCTACAAGCCCGTTTCTGTATCCTTTCAAGGTCTTCAGTCTGCTTATTAGATAAGCTTGAGTGCCATATTACATCTGCATATATTCGACCATTGGTCTAACATAACTGATGTAGGCAGCCAGAAGTTCCTCATGATCAAAGACAAATCATTTCAAGGATCTCAGCATGAAGAGACATTTGCTAGCATGTTTAGTCATATGGTTGACATGGGCTTCCCACTTGAGATCTGTTTGGAACCAGAGGCCGAGAATCTTAGCTTTGTTAACATATTGAAGTTTATCAGAACCAATATACAATTCGTTATGAAAAGGGGCAGATTTACTGAAACATACTTCAAGTACCTGGCATTTGGTTGGGTTCAATTTCAGGTGATTACGAGTAGCCCACAATGAAAATTCATCTAAGTCATATTGCAATGCAATCATCAATATTCCTATTTTCAGCAAAGGTAAGGTCTTCGACATACTTCCAATAATCAGTGGGCGCCACAAGCAGTATCGTTTATTATAATTTGAAAACCGACTGGTCCCATTAGTGCCTTGTGGAACATCGCCATTCAGGGTAACAAAACAGAAGTACTGTTGTTGAACCTTACACATTGCTGACGGTTACATAGAAAGTTGCAAATCCAGGGAACAATATTTAAGCTCCCTCCAATTTCAATGATCTTGTTAATAAGCAGGGTATGGTCAACCAAACCAAAAGCTTTGGAGAAATCGGATAAAACGACCGTTCCTGTATTGTGTTTCTCTTCAGCACCCTGATGAAGGTTATGATAAAGATTAATCAGGTAATGATTAGTATATACCCCAGGGACATTACCAAATTGTCACAAGTCACGTATATGGTCTCAGGAATTTTGTGGCTTTGGCTTTTGGTCCTTTGGCGCAAGGGTTAGTTGTGCGGTGGCCATTCTGCTCTCACGGCACCACTCATGCGCACCAACTGATTTTCTCTGCAATTCGCAGGGTCGACAGGGGTGCCCTCTCTCACCTTTGCTTTATGTCCTCTCGATTGAGCCCTTTGGATGTGCTGTTCGTTCTGACCCAGTAATTAAGGAATTTAAGCTACCTGGCGGGACCGAAGCCTGTTTTTCCAAGTATGCTGATGACACTATATGCTCATCCTATAGCAGATGAGAAGTCTATTAGGCAGAGTTTTAAATTGATTGATGAGCGATATGAAAGGGCTTCCGGAGCTGTGCTTAACCTGCTGAAAACGAGTGGTGTTTACCTTGGCTGTTGGAAGCGCAGGCTCCATGGTCTGATTGATATTTCGTGGGCAACCTCCGTCAAAATAGTTGGGATTTGTTTTGGTTATGGTGGTATTATTGATCAAATGCGAGAAGAAATGGTTGCTAAAATCAAATCTGTTTTGAATACTTGGGAGCATTGTGATTTATCTCTGGCAGGGAGGGTCAAAGTGGTAAATATTTATGCGCTTTCTAAAATTTGGAAAACGGCCCAGATTGCCCTGCCCCCACAAAAGTTCATTAAAAAGATGAACAAATTGATCGATGACTTTGTGTGACACCCCATGGAACTTGTTAGCCGGGCCACCCTTATCAGAGGGGGTGCTGGGTCTCATAGATATTGAGAGCAGAGTGGCTGCCATGCAGGGGGTCCACATTGGTCAGTTACTGTCAGGTGGATCTGGCAAATGGAAGGGGCTGGCGCTTTACTGGTGTGGTCTGTCACTAAGTAGAGTTGTCCACTCCCTTGCCAGGTCAAACACACTGCATTGTGTCACCCAATCTGTGTTTTATGAATCAGTCATTAAGATGTTTCGCAAATTAGAACCGATAGTGACCGACGGGCAGAAAATCTCTTTCCGTGGACTTTTTGCTATCATATTGACTCTCAAACAGACTCAACCTAAAGTTAAGAAGGATTGTCTGGGTAGGGACTGGGCCATGGTGTGGCGACGGGCACTTACTCTGCCAAAATCAACCGTTACATCTCTCTGAGTTTTCGGCCATCCATTGCATCCCACATTCTACATCAGACAGACACCGGTGACTGTCTACATTGTCGTCAGCTTGAAAGCTTGTCTCATGCTTTTGTTTTCTGTCCCATTGTTGTACCGGTGGTTTGTTTCCTACTTGGGGGGGTCTCAACTATGGGTCTCTTTTATCTCCTGAAGACAGCATCATCTATTCCTTATTTGGTGACATTAGGGTGAAGGCCCTTGAACGTAAAATGATTCAATGTTGTTCGATTTTTCGTCTTACCACTTGGAAGGCAAGAAGTGAGGCTAAATTTGAAGCACTAAATTTTTCCTCGGCTGTGCTTCAGAGCAGACCGACTCGATTTCTTAACACAATAACTTAAGCACTCTGTAAGGTTTTCTGAATATACCGTCTTGTACATGTAGGTGTTGACTGCTTTTTGTGCTAAGGCGTGAGGTCAAAATACAAACTTTTGAAAGCATTCAAAGCTTTGTAAACAATAAGCCCCACCGACGGTGAACATCGAACAGGCGAACCCTTCAGCGAGGCTGGCCAAACCGTTGCAGTCGAGTACACCGTGCACTCTGCAGCTTCCAGTGAACAATGGAGAGCTCATCGCATAACCGCATCATAAAAAACTTCTGAGGTCTGGTGGATGAGTCATAACAGTAGGTCTTTACTTTGCAGCTCCGCAGGAGGATTTAGATTGGCAGATTGTTTTAATTTCCTGATAAAACGTGTAAGTAGTTGTGTTGCAATGTCGGTTTCCAGACCAGTCTTTTCAGGTCTCAATACCCTGTAATCTTGATATTTTGTCTCGGCATTGTGGGTCAAATACACATCTAACTTTATACCTGCAGAAACAATATTACTAACTCAAAATAGTATTTACCTGAATCATACATGACGTAGTGTTCTGTTCGCCAACATGTAGTAGTAGAAAAATCTCTTTTTTTGTCCGTGATGAGCACAAACTGGGACTCAGCATTGCACACTCGCAGGTGTAGGATCGAGGAAGACATGTACACGAACTACGCACTTTCACTTCGCGGCTGCATCTGCACGATTTGAGGATACATGTTTTTCCTTGAAGTCAGTAGTACATGCGTGCACGTTGCAATATGTTTTATACGTACGATTCTTTTGTACTCTTTGAATACTTTGAGGCTGCACAAAATTCATGTTGGAAAACAATTGTGCTTGGTTTTTTCGTAAGAATGAACCATTTTAAACATTGTGTCTGTTGATATCTGAAATGTTGTTCATTGAACAGCCAGTTTATCAACTTGATCCAGGATTGTGATGTATTGTGCATGATCAGAACTGTATTACTTATGCACACCATGAATATTCATGTAAATGATGACGTCACGCAGTGTCAGCATAATAAATCACCTTTTCCAACATGGCAGCTCCTAGTGTCGCTTGTCCACATTGTTACCCCCGGTATAACCCATACAAACACATGACAACTGGCGACGAGGATGAGTTTTAATGGAACATTCAGTTACAAGAACTTATCCACTATTGACTGAGAGTGATTTTCTTCACCGGGGTGAGCTGGAAATCAGTGAATTTGGACGGTGTTTTACGTCAAATTTTCGCGGCGTGCGGTACGTACATATACACATAGACTTACCGTTGTGTTTGCCTACTCGTGTAGCGTACATATGTACTGTAATACAACATGGCTAGTTCATCGCTAATAGATAGAATCGATCCCTTTGATCGTACTGAAGAGGATTGGCCAACATATATCAAAAGACTTGAACAATATTTCTCCGCAAATGCAATCTCTGATGATCGAAAAGTGCCTGCATTTATAAGCCGGATTGGACCAAAGACATATGGACTGTTGAAAAATCTGACGGCTCCCGATAAGCCTAGTGCTAAATCATACCAGCAATTGGTGGACATACTAAGGAAGCACCTTGCTCCTAAACCCTTAGTTATGGCTGAACGATTTCGCTTCCATTAGCGGGACCAGCATGAAGGGGAGACTGTCACAGCATATCTCGCTGAGCTTCGCAGATTGACTGAGCACTGTGATTTTGGCAGTTATCTCAATGAAGCGCTTCGTGACCGCCTAGTTTGTGGGTTGCGAGCAGGCAACATAACAAAATGCCTTCTTGCAGAGGCAAAGCTCACACTTGAGAAAGCCATTGAGATAGCCACTACAATGGAAGCCGCAGCAAAGGATGCGGTGGAATTCCAGCAACAGCTACATGTTAAACCAGAAACTTCGGTGCACAAATTTGGAGCCAAATCACAATCAACATCATCATGTTATCGCTGTGGGAAATCTGGTCATTCG
>NW_019091825.1:9798-24229 GCF_001949145.1 Acanthaster planci | reverse complement strand
TGTCAAGAAATTCAACAATTACCTGTGTGGACGAAAGTTCCCATTAGTGACTGACCACCAGCCGCTAACTTCAACATTCCACCCCACCAAGAGCATTCCTGCAACAACAGCTTCGCGCATGGTTCGCTATGCTGTATTCCTTGCCAGCTACGATTATGACATTGAGTACAAGAACACCACTAAACACTGTAACGCGGATGGACTTTTGCGAATGCCACTTCCTGAGGTCAGGGCAGAACACACTGACCCAGATGACCTCCTACACTTGTCGCAATTCGACACTCTACCAGTCACCAGTGACCAAATTCGTAAGGAAACTGCTCGCGATGTCACACTCGCAAAAGTCTACGAGTACACCATGAAGGGCTGGCCTCACTGCCATGACTCTGAACTTAATCCATTCCATGCACGCAGACATGAACTCTCTGTGCACAATGGACGCATCATGTGGGGACTACGTGTTGTAGTGCCAGCCAAGCTCTGCGACAAAGTACTCCACGAGCTCCATGAAGGTCACTTGGGGGTTGTGAAAATGAAAACCCTCGCACGTGGCTACACTTGGTGGCCTGGCATTGACAGTAACATTGAACGGCTTGCCAAGGGTTGTTCTGGATGCCAGTTAGTCCAACACAATCCCAAATCAGCACCACTTCACACTTGGGAATGGCCCATGTCTCCATGGCAATGTATCCACATTGACTACGCTGGACCATTTCTTGGTCAAATGTTCCTGATCGTAGTGGATGCGCACTCCAAATGGCCAGAAGTGGTAGGCACCAAATCATCCGATTCATCGCACACCATCGATATTCTCGGAGCCATCTTCGCAAGAAATGGAGTGCCAGAGCAACTCGTGGGCGACAACGCGCCTCAGTTTACATCTGATGAGTTTCAAATGTTCCTCAAGCGCAATGGTGTGAAACACATCACATCTGCCCCGTACCATCCGGCAACAAATGGCCTAGCTGAACGTTTCGTGCAGACCTTCAAACAGGCAATGAAATCCATGACGGGGGAGAAAGGAAGCACATCTGCTAAACTTGCTAATTTCCAGTTAGCATACAGGAATGCTCCTCACTCCACGACTGCACAGTCCCCAGCTACACTGTTCATGGGACGCAATTGCGATTGGACATTCTGAAACCCAACATTCGCAACCATGTCAGCAGTAAGCAGGTGGACCAGGCAACATCACACAATGCTGCAAGTGTGACCCGAGAGTTTCACATTGGCCAGACAGTCTCTGTTTGCGACTACCGTGGTAAGCAGAAGTGGATTCCAGGGATCATACATGCACGATCTGGTCCGTTGTCATACCAAGTTTGCGTTGGACCAAACATGATTTGGCGCAGACATGTTGACCAACTTATCGACTCCGACACTGGAAAACCACCGGATCTGAACAAACCACCTGATGTAGTTCCAGAGATACCTCTACCAGACCCAGTCGTTCCTGCATCACCATCTGCACATGCGAAGCCTGAACAAGCTGTGCCCAGTCAAACACCAACTCCAGTAGAACCACCCATACAACCAAGCCCAACTGTGGTGGAACGCCGCTACCCATCGCGCAATCGCAAACCCCCAGACAGACTCAATCTGTGACTGTTTCAAACAAAACCCAACCTGAAACACACATGCATTATGTTTTAACCGTTTAATTTCTATACCTTGGTTTGCATCTTCTCTATAAGTCTAGAGACCAGCATAAGCAAAAAAAAATTAAGAAAAGCAAATCAAAAAAGTGTTGTGTTACCTGTTTAAAAAAAAAAAGAAGAAATTGCCATTTCGTCCAGGATACCTTCAAAATGAACATTATATAAATGTTTATTGTATCACAAGGTATGATGCACTCATTTGCAAAACCTTAACAGAATACTCATCACTTGCATCATCATTATTTGGAAGCCTCCTCCAGCTTGTGAACAATCCCAATCTGAACTTTCCTTAACATTTCAATAATCATATGAATGGTGAGGAGGAAGTGTAATGTATTGTGCATGATCAGAACTGTATTACTTATGCACACCATGAATATTCATGTAACTGATGACGTCACGCAGTGTCAGCATAATAAATCACTTTTTCCAACATGGCAGCTCCTAGTGTCGCTTGTCCACATTGTTACCCCCGGTATAACCCACGCAAATACATGACAAGGATGGCCGCTAGAGCGCTACGCAGAGATCTTTCAGTGTTCCTTTCCATTGATGAGAAAGACGGCGAGGTGTGCACCTTGGTGGCAAACTCTCTGCAAGAAGAGAATGCCACCTGTGTTCAACAACTGAGTGATCAACAATGGTGAGTGACAATAAAAACCAAAGCTACCAAGGAGAAGCTGTTGACAAGCGAGCTGCGCATCAACCAGCCCCGTGTGATGGCAACGTCAGCATCGAAGAGTGTCACCTTTGTTACAGTCTGCAACACCCACTTTGAGCTTCCAGAACTCACAGTGACCACTGAGCTGTATCCCTGGGGGAAGATGATGGAAGATGCCATTTGGACCATCGTACAGCCCTGCCTGGCCTTCACACTTCAGGCAGGTCACTGCCTGAAGAAATGCCTGCGGCATTTCCGAGGAAAGCTAGAGAAGACTACTCGCACCGTGTGTATAGCCTCCCAACCCGAACCACCACGCACTACATCTTCGCAGATTGTAGGGCTGGTGGCTTCCATTTCATTAATCCAATGTAGATGCTGAGATTCAAACCATAACACAGGCTACAGGCATCCTATCCATGGCAGATGACACCGTAATGAAGACATCGCCCTACTAAACATGAAACCGTGGACGGAAGTAGCTCAGCAGTTTGCACAAGTCTATGGAGAAATCTCAGGATGATTAATACAAATCAGGAATTTTGGACGATAATGCCCTGAACTGAAAACCCTGTCCAGCATTTACTACGTGCTCCACTGTAGCTACGGTTTTGTTTATTTTTTCAGAAATTAATTCACTCTTTGCACAATGAATGATTGAATTCAGAACAATATGAATGACGTGCCTGAGATCGCCGCAGTCATGCATGTGCGCTTAATGTTCATGTTCATGTACATGTAGAGAGACGGAGACAAGTTTCATGAACGAACAAAATGTTTAACAACTGCCATCACAAAGTGATAATATGCCACAAAAAGTGGAATTTAGCAAGGAAAACTCCATAGCATTTACCTGTGCAGTGTGCACAAAGGGCTGTGCCCAGGGGCATTAAGTCCAGCGTAACTTCAAATTAAACTCTTTCCCTCTATGAAGTACTGCTGTACATTTGGCAAGTACTCGTATTTGATTTGGGCAAAATAGCTGAGAGTAACTCAGAAGTAGGCTGCTTTAATGTAGCACCTACATTGTGGACCATCAACTGCAGCTTTTAAAAAAAATGGCACTCTTGCATTTCTTTAATATATTGGACGAAATGAAAGAAATCTGTACACAGACACCCTTTGAGACTCTGTGTACAGACCTTATAAAATTCCAAGTGTTTTTGAAGTGAATACCTCAAAATTACATGCTAAATGTGACTGTTTAGGACTTTTTGACCAGTTGCTTTTATACAGCTGCTACATGTAGTCACTCTGGGTGAAAAGTAGGGGAGTGGAGCTAGGCCTTCATGTACATGAATGATGTATTAAGACTCTATGACTATGAGCCTCAAGCTGAACCAATTGAGAGAGGACACTTTCCCCTCCCTACATTACCGATCATCAGTGCTCTGCAGTTTTTTAATACTGTGTTCACCTCATTAAATATGCGGCATGCAGTGTGTTGCTCGCAAACTTTCCAAATTTACAATTATGTGTTGGTAAATTATTGTATCATTGTGTATTGACATATTCAGCATTTCATTATGCACTGTCGGGTGTGCGCTTCTACATAACACAAATGAGCAAGCTGTGTGCCTCCCGGATTAAATTTTATTAAATTTAGAACTACGTCGTTACTATCCAAAAAAAAATCAAAACTATTTGTGAACAGTATATATTCCAAAACTTGAACATACTCTGATGCAACAAAGAAATCAAACAACATCACACTGATATGAGGAACAAATAAACAAGTATGATTTAATGGGAATGTAGCACTTAGAAAACTGTTGATGGGAGCTAGTTTAGAATGATGAGGAATGAAGGTGTTCTTACGGGTGAGAACGTGGTAAGGCACTACCAATGAAGACCGCTGGTGTCTACAGATGGCAAAAAAAGTTTTCAGTCCATGACGGTGCAACAATAAGCTGTTATGGGGACAAAGACCACATCCAATAAGAGTGACCGGGCTAAAGACAAAATGACGAGGGGGTGATGACCATCCCAAATACGGGAACTTGATGATCTCACAAACTGGAACTGGATTCAGTTCACAAACTGCACAGTCTCTTCTGAATCAAGATTCAGCTCTGCACTTTGCTTGCCTGGCTTAACTTTACTTACAAGTGTCATTCCACAGACAACTTGCCACCACCGGTTGAAATGGTGCATAAGTCTCAAAGCCTGCGTACGGTAGAATTGCCTTCCAAAATTTCTCTTGCGGTGTGTGTTTCGTTCAGTTTTTTCTCATCTTGAAGTCTACAATTCCTTCAGAGATTTCTCTCATTATGTAAATTTCTTAAAATTCACTTTTAGCATTACTTAATCCTACAAGAAAACTCAAGAACATATCTGGAAATATTGTAAGCTTTCCCGCACATACAACCAGAATATTCATAACCACTCATTCAATGTAGCTTGAGGTCAACCAAGGGTCACACACAGAATTGTGGCGGTACCACTGTATCATCCACCACTCATACAGAGACCATGCGCGTAAACATAACAATAGTAAAGCATTACACGGTTGGGTTTTAATTTTTTTCTGGTCTGTCTACGGCTACCTCAAATGATAACACATGATCCTGTGTAGCACACCCTCATGGCCTTTCAAGTTTAAAGCCCTATAGTCAGCAATTTCATGACTATTTCTTTTCTTCTCAAAAGTACGGAATGTAAAATACAGAAATACAACGGGTTCTGTACTTAAGAAACAGGCACCTCGACCAGAAGTAAAGAATATTAAAGTAATTGCACACTGTGACTGTCACAAGGTCTTGGAAGCGTGCAATATTGCCACGCCCACAACGTAGGATCACTTTCGGTATAGCTTTGCGTCAAGCATAGAGACACTGCGGGACAACTGCAACTGTATGGTGTAGGTTAGGTACTCGCACAGAGTCGACCGTGGGGGACTTTTTCACTGGAATATTGTTCATGAATTTGGCAAAAGTTCAAGGTCATTTTATCATTTACTGGCATGATCGAGAGGTTATCAAGAGCTGCATAATATGGAAAATACTAATCTTTACCACTTCTTGGCCTTTTGGCTAATATCATGTGTTAATACTTCTAGTATTACTACACTCCTATCCTCATGTCTCTCCGCTGAGAGAAGACGGTTCTGCTTCATCTACATTAGAGAGATGGCTACAAGAATGTCTGTGAATTGATAGCTCAAGATGCTGGGAAAGACCAAGTGCTGTGCGTGCAACAGGTTGGGGCCAAGCAGTGGGCGGTGAACTATGCCAGACGACGCAACTGGGCAGCTGTAATTGTTTCATTATGTTTGTAGTTTTGAATTTAGTTTGGTTTTTCGTTAGTCATTGTGCAATGTGTACAATAACTATTGGTTGTAAGTTTAATGAGGAATATTCAGTAGTAGATTGAGCTTAGTCAACCGTGGTATGTGAGAGAGCCAAAGAAGGCAGGAGTGTGTTTTTGTTATGACAATGTGCCATAGTTAGCAGTGTAGTTGACTACTATTGAGGCATTGTAGGGTGTCTTTGTTACAGTTATGTACCATGGTATAGCAGGATGAGTGACTGGTGGAGTGCTGGAATTTGTCAAATACTTTCCAAATTCTGAATTCCTTGGATGTGGCCTGTTTTGAGCTGTGCTTAGAAACTACTGGCAGTTGCTCACCAGATCTTGTTGAGAGAGGACAGAGTTGTCTGTGGTTCACACTGAAATATTTTCAAGAAATATTATTTTGTTGGCCTGAAGCCTCCACAGCCAACAACTGCAGACTTTGTTGGTGTTCTGCATGTCCAGAATTTCCTCAAGGCATTTTTGAAGATGCTTATACTATGGCACAAATAATGGGGGTTTTTCAGCTACTGAAGGAGAACTTCAACACAACACAAAGGTGGACTGGCTTCTTTAACCACTTCCAGCCGGGAGCTCCGGTACCGGAGTCATAGGCCTTATATTCGTGGCCGGGGACTCCGAAATCGGAACTTTACTATGAAAAAAAAGTTGCTGGGTGTTTCTTAAAAAGTTTGGGGCTGTCAGTTAAAAAGTTTAAGCCATCATTGGCCATAAATAAATTGGTCCAAGGTAATAATGGGTTGCTGGGGCCGGAGAATTGTGACTTTATTTTATAGCCGGGATGACCGAACTTATAAAAGCCTGGAATAAAAGTACGAGCTGCTGAGAGCTGCCGGGCACTGCCAATCAATCCCTGTATTCTTTCAGCGCAGAGTGCTGAAATTAGCAGAGGTAATCCGTGTATTGTTTGTGCAGAGCGCGTTTGTTCGCGCTGCTGGGCGCTCGCAGGGGATTATCGCTACACTGCACCGAAGACAAAGCGCGGGCTGTGCGGGCTCATTATGCACCTGCGCCCCATGAATGACCCGGCCACGGGCGCTGCTGGCCCTTGCCACGTTGACTAACAGGGTACGGCCCTCGCTGCTTGAGAATAAAAATGCCGTGCAGTGGCTACATGTGTTCATATTGGGTATCGTGTTATTCAGAGCACAGACAACATGGCTGAAGTTATATCCGGAGAGTCCAGTTCTTCCAGTGAAAGCGAGTTTTATCTGAGTTCAGACGAAGGTTCTTCGTCTTCTTCATCACCGCCGTCACATGCTCAAGTACAGTCAAGTACAGAAATTGACAGTGATGTACCCTTGGCTGTATATGCCAAGAGCAAGAGACAGTCCCGTACACAGACCGCCGCGTCGACCAGCAGCAGTGCCGCACCGTTCCGGTGGACAGATGAAGACATTACACTGCTGAAGTATGGCTTCACGAGTAATGGTGGTGCCGTCGATCCCCGCCTGCATCGCAGCTTGACCTGCAGTGAAACCTTTGAACTGTTTTTGACGACGTTCTCTACAACAAGATAGTGCAAGAGACCAACCGGTATGCGGTGCAGAGACCAACTATGACATTGGCCCACATGTGATCATGGACTGATCTGAACACTAGAGAACTGAAGGCCTTTCTGGGCCTTTGCATAATGACGGGAATTGCGAAGCACCCGACCCTTCATAGCTTCTGGTCCACCGACCCACTACTGAAGATGAGTCTATTCCCGTCCGTCATGCCCCGAGATCGCTTCCTTGCCATCCTGCAGTCCCTGCACTTCAACGACGACACCACCATGCCAGATGACTGCACCGACCGCCTCTTCAAAGTGCGCCCAGTCGTCGACCATCTTGCTCAGAAGTTTGCCAATGTCTACGTTCCTCAACGGGACATTTCCGTCAACGACTCCCTGCTGAAGTTTTATGGGCGTCTCCGCTTCGCTACCTACAACCCCAGAAAGAGGGCCCGCTGCGGCATCAAGATGTACAAGTTGTGCCAGAGCACCAGGAGTGCCGTCGGGTACTGCTACAACTTCAAAATCTACACCGGCTAAAGTAAAGGAGACCTCCCAGCAACTACACAAGTGGTGATGGACCTGGTGAACGACCTAAGTGGTAAGGGCTACAACCTTGCCCTTGACCGGGCCTTCAGCAGTCCCGATTTGTTTCGACGACTTCACAACCAGAAGTTCAACGTCGTTGGCACCGTCATGGTGAACAGAAAAGGGATGCTGACAGACCTGCAGTCCGTCAAGCTGAAGCGGGGCGAAGCAGCGTTCCGGTCGGCCGACCTGGGTGTCAGCGGTTCTCTCCTGGCCATGGTGGGGCGAGACAAGCGAAACATCCATATGCTCTCCACCATGCATATGGCAGACATCCATGGCACTAGCAAGCAAGACAGGACAGGGCAGGAAAAGCAGAAACTGACCTGTGTCATCGAATACAACGTCCCCGTGGACTTTGAGAGGACCAACTATGGCGACTTCCACTACCGGCGGTGTGTCCTCTGCACTTCCCATGGTCTGCGAAAGAAGACACACTTCGAGTGCGACACGTGCCACCAGCCCCTCTGCGTCGCCCCCTGCTTCAAGGAGTACCATACTGTCCACTAATTGACACTTTGAACATTTATTTTCATGGACATTTTCATTGACATTATATTTTGTGTTTTTCATGTGTGTTTTGACTTGATGCCCCACTTATCTGGTGTAAAACAATGTCATTTACTGGTGGTTTTAGGAGTTGTCATAGTTTCAACCTTTGAAAAAAATGACGAAAAAGACAAAGTTTCTAGAAAGTACTGCTTTGAGGATGTTGTATTTTCATCTCTTGAAAAGTGGCACATTTCCTTGTAATTGTTTTACGAGGTGGTCATAGTTTCAACCTTTGAAAAAAANGGAGTTTTGCTTTTTATTTGATTAGAAAGAGTGGAAATTTATTTTACTACTTTTATGAGTTCAACTATTTCAATGAGAAATGAAAAGAAAACACAAGAGAAATGACAAGAAGAAAATAAGAAAAAAAGAAGTTCTCTCCAAATATTTGTCTGTGTGTGTATTTCTATGTGTACTTGATTTTTATTGGTTTCTAAATTTTACTTGAAATTGTTGGGGAAATAAAGTTTGGGAAGGGAAATATCTAACACTATGGGAGGGAAAATGAACAAGTTGGGAGATAAAATATGAGAGTGGTTTGGGGAAGATATGTTTGGTAGATGGGAAAATATATAACAGAAAAAACCCCAATAGCTTCAAAAAATAGCGCCACGAAAAAGCCACACTTTTAGACCCCATTTTTTACAGCATGATTCATTTGTCCGCACTCATTGAACGGTTGACAAAGCTCAGTGCACGTGGGCACAGCTTCCCATTCACTCACCGCATATTACACGCTGAGGTCTTGACCGTCAATCACTCTGCATAGCAACATGGCAGCATAGCAACGCACTGGGCCAAGGCCCGAAACAAATGAGCCCTTATGTAACACACACAATGGGGGCTCTATAAAGAGCGGGCAGCGTGGCCGCAAAACTGAAGGGTCAATGGAAGTTGCTTGTGAGGGCTAGACTCGCCACGGGACACTCATTTTATGGGGTTTAGGCGTTCAGAAAAAAAGATATGAATTTTTGAAGATTTTTGAAAAAAGAAAATATTACAAAACCGCCCGACAGCGTATGTAACGGTTAAAAAAAGCACCCGGCAGCAAGTGAGGAAGGTCGAGGGTCCTTTTCTGAAGCAGTCCAAGACGCTTGTAGAATTGTCATACTCAACGAGGACGGATCTGGCAACAACAAATCATTTTTATATAAGTATAAAATAATATGGATTAAAGTTCTGAAGAATTTTGATGTGATGTAGATTTGGTCAGTGTAGTTTTACTAGTTAATTTTCAATTGCATGCCAAGTAAAAAGTTGTACAAAATATTAAAAATGTGAGGACCATTCCTTTTACATTTGAAGATGTAAAAGGGATTCTGGAAAAAATTGAATGAGTTTAAGGTTGCAATTAACTAATATTCAACTGCCCTAAAGTTCACAAGCAAAGAAATTAAGGAAATCTGAGATTTGTTAGATAAAAAAGTGTTTAATCTGTGTGCTAGAAAAAGTTTGGGAATTAGAAGTTAATGAAGGAATTTGAGACTTAATAACAGAAACTGAGAATTGAAGAGAAACTGGAAATTGAAAAGAAACTGAGAATTGAATGGAGGAGGTTGGAAGAGAAATTTGAATGTAAACTGAACAAAATTTTAAGAAGATAAGGAGACTTTAGAGAGTAAAAGAGAATAAAGAAAGATTCAAATTTTGAGAAGTCGATATTACCAGAACGTGTTACAGATTTAAGATTAACAGGAAGTTGAGAGAAGTTAACGGCAGAAAGTGATAATCAAACCTGAAAGATCTGTACTTTTGAAAGCTTAAAACATTTCGGTAATTTGAAAGAATCAAATGAGTATGCATACTAAATTAAAGTATAACTGAAAGATCTGTGAATTGAACATTAAGAAACAGTTTTGACAAGTGTGATATCAAGGTGCAGAAGGTATAAGAATTTCTGAACTTTAATATGTGATGGTTGAAATGAATGAAGTGATGGTTGATTGAAACTGAACATTTACTATACACAAATTTCTCTTGACGTTTTGGAAATCTTAGGTGAATTTGAACAGGGCAAATTTTAACTCATAAATACTCTGTACAGTTTGACTGTCGCAAAGGCCATGAATATATTTTGATCTGTGAAAAGTGTTGATACGGTAGACAACTTTTCAATGCATTTTGAAACTTGTAACTACTTTCAATACATTAGAGTTGCATGGATGTTTTAACAATCAATCATCGACTACTTGTGAATAATAAGTGACATTAATAGTGATTTTCATGGAATACATTTTCCCAATTCAGGACTGTGTCAAGTGTTTCATTTGTCAGTGGTCCATAGTATCTGGCATGTTCAAACCTTTTTAATTGTCCGAAGAGAACCTCTAAAGAGGTTGGGGAGACAGCAGCATCGATGCCGATCAGTAAAAATGCTGTCGCCTTGACAGCTGCTGAAAGCTTACAACATACCTTAAAATATCAAAAAATGGCACCATATGAATTGCCCAATGTTGCTGTTAATATTGCGTTGTCTTCATTTAGTAAAGTGCTGAGTGTGCGTCGAGGGCAATGACAATGCCTTGCAGGGTGGGAGAACGGTAAGCACCATGCAAGAATGGAGCTCGAAAGGCCCATCCCGTCTTATGTTCAGGTTGGGTCTTTCCTGCTGGAAGTACGATATGACAGCAAATCGGCTACCTGTCGGAGATTCAGCCAATTGGGACACAAGGCAGCAGACTGTCCGACCCTCGTCTATTACAATTGCCAGCAACCAGGACATTGGAGTGACCAGTGCTCTAACCCAGTCAAGTGCTTGATTTGTGGGGAAGACAGCCACGTCAGACGGCAGTGCCCATGGTCCTTCGCTAACCATCGACAAGGCCCTCAGTTGTCCTCTGGCGACACTGATAGCAAAGATGAGCAATCCCCCAACCAGAGGCCTGCGATGAGGAGTTTTCCCCTCCCCCAGAAGGAAGACGGAGTCGCTGTGATCATCCACCTCCTTCTCTCAAGAGATAACCCCACCAGGCCAGTGCAGCGGTCTCCACTGGGGCTACCTCATCACAAGCAACAGGACGATCCCGATCCCAAGCCCAAAGACTGGCTAAAAAGACTAACGGTCTTTGGGTAATCTGCTCAGTTTTGATGTTCCTCTCATTCTATCATTTCTTTCATAATTCAGATTTTTGTATATTTTCTGATTGTAGTTATGGTTTCTGTTCAAAAGATTTCCTTGCATGTTAATGGATTAAGAAAGTGAGGGACCAGGGTAAATGCCACCGAGTTTTTGAGGTCTGTAGCTCAACCACAACGGATGTTTTATATTTGCAAGAAACGCATGCTTGTAGTTACAGAGAGTCACGCACATGGTCTCAGGAATTCGGCAGCATTGGCTTTTGGCTTGAGTGCTAGTTATGCTGTGGCCATTCTGCTCTCAAGGCACGACTCGTAGGCACCAACAGGTTTTCTCCACAATTCGCAGGGTCGTATTGTGTCTCTGATAATTAATTACTCAGGGAGTAGCCAAAAAATCTGTTTAATCAACATTTAAGTTCCAAAATTGCGTCTGTTTCAGAGCATTTACCCTTGCACTGTAAAGGTGTTATACAGGGTGGTGATTTTAATTGTATTGATAACCTCCATCTTGATTCGAAAGGAGGGACTAATTTACGAAGTCTTAGGGGTTCCTATGAAATACAAAACAAATGTGAGACAGTACGACCTTGTGGATTGTTGGTGGACACATCATCCTGGACAGTGCAGATTTATTTGCCATTCGTGTGACCAGACTTGTGCCACTCGCATTGACTGGAGCTGTATAGAGATATTGGGCTGTCTGTCTTTGGTTGATGGAGGACTCGCAAGCAACTTCAGATGTGAGCTTGGACTCTGCTAATTCTCTCTCTGAAGGAAAGGGTTTTGGCACCCCAATACCCCATGGATGCATGCTCGGGGGCCCCTCAGTGTCCTCGTAACACGGGTGAGGCTGTGGGCTAGAATAATGCCGTCCTGTGTGCACTGTGCCAGAGGTCATTTCTTTTGGCCAATGGCCTCTGGCGTCACATGGGGAAGGTTCATCTCATGTCCGGGTTCTCCCAGGAATCCAAAACAGTGGACCAGGTTTTCCTGTACCAGTTCTGTCGGAGATGAATTTGTGTGGTTTGCCACTCAAACTACCACGCTCAGCAAGCGCTGACCCGTCATCAACAGCGAATCCATCCCCGGATGGCTTTCAACTGTGTCTATCGGTGCTCCATCTGCTTGTGGGAGTTAGGCGTTCCTCCAATCACTATCAAACTCACAAACACAGTGGTTTGGTGACAATTTCTCTTCATTTCTATCAGGATTTGTATGCGGCCTCCCCAACCTGGTGGGAGGATGTGGATTTCTTTTGTGGGTCTTTCTAAGAGTCATTGGGCCCAAATAAGCAGTCATTGCTTGAATTGAGGACCCAGTGGCACACTGGCCTCCACAGATTTTCATACTTTGTTCACAAAATGGGAGAAAGGTCAAGGCTCAGAATACACATTGCTATGACTTAAGATAATTGTTTCTTTCAGGTCAGTACAGTAAAATGCTTGGGAAGACAGTGTATTATGATAGCAGACAGTTTCTGCAAAAGGAGAATCCTGTGCGGTTGGAAGTTGACAGATTTCCAGGCAGAGAAATTGAGCTTAGGACTGCAACATTGAGAGAGCTATGGCACAGAGAGCTATGGCAGCACTTTCTGGCACCATGAAAGCTGGAGTAAGATCTGCTGAACCAATAAGCAGTGAAAGAAGTTAAGATTTGGTAATGTTGGTACTTTGCTGTAACCTTATGATCAAGAAAATGAATGGCTGTTTCCAATTTTCAGCCCAATTTCAAAAGTTAAGTCAGCCAGGACTTGTTTGTGAAGAGAAAAATGATGGCAGTGCAGAAATTGAAGGTATATGTACCTCAGTCTAGCATGTAAGAATGACCTCCATTAGCCGATGGCTTATATTTAGTGCAATGATCAGCAGCAAGGCCTTTAAAATGGTGCAACAAATTTGCAGAATTTGTTGGGGCATTTTATATACATGTATACTTGACAAAACCATACTGTTCGTATTGTGCAAGGGAACTCTTTGTGTGTATTGCTCTATTGAAAGGCCATTTTGCCACTCTCCTTTTTGACTGATATGAGGCATTACCAAAACATGTTCATTGGAAGAACTTTGTCATAATCTTGTGTTGCCATGAGTTTAGTGAGCAAGGAAATGTTGAGTGACTAGCATTAACTGGAACAAGAGAGAACTGATTGGTTTCATATGTTTGTACAGTTGGACATTAAAAATAAAAGGTAATTTCCACTTCTGCTGAAAGCCTTTGTATTTATCAGAAATGAGAACGAGTTCAACTGAAAGTGTACCTGCATAATGAATGAATTATGTTGCATTTTTATCTAGTTTCATAGAAAGGCCAGTCAAGTGGTCAATGGCATCAATGAATTGATTGGACAGGGTGACTGTAGCAAGTTTGATCTCCATGGCACTTCAGAAGCAGAGCAGATTGTTTAGGTGATGCACACAATTAAGGGGAGAGCTCAGTTGTAAGGAACAAAATGTGTCCCGATTGTCCCTAGGTATTGACAGCTGAATGTGCAGGATAAATTACATACAGATGTCATATAAACTTATGGTGTCGTCCATCATTTGCAGCAATCAAGAATGTAAGTGACAAAAATGTTGCTGAAAAGAATTCCATGGTTCAAAGACAGTTCTGCGAATGTCCTACCCGTGAAAATATTGTTTCTGTCTAGCTTTCACTTAAAAAAAAATGCAAAGGGGGCTATTTCCCAACAATACATCTAAAGAAGCATTTATTTTCCATTCCATGAAGTGGATTTAAGCATCCACACCAGTGGTATAAATTTATGAAGGAAATTAGGGGCATTAGGGGATGGGTTATTTTAAGTGGCAAAACTGAAATGTACGATGGTAATTCATGATTTCATTCAATACTTGTGTTAAACCACAAATGAGAATGCATGCCAACAATATGTTCAGATTAACTACTTCTTTGTGTTTGTGTTGAAAAGCATTTTAATCGTACAAAAAAAGATAAAAATTGAATTTTCATAAACAGCATTTACTGAAAGCAAACCAAACTACCATTGATCTGCTTACAGGGTGTTGCTAATGAAGTTGTGGGTTTCATAAGCAGACATTCTCATAGTCAAGCTGTCCAAAATGCAGAATG
>NW_019091823.1:10208-37213 GCF_001949145.1 Acanthaster planci | reverse complement strand
GTTTCGCTGAAGTCATGTCACGAATAGGCCGATGTATTCGTAACGTACAGGTACTAGGTACGTCACGACAGCTCTGGCGACGTAATTTCTGGTGACAATCTTACCACACAAACAGACTGCTGTTTAGTGGGTCGGGATGCCAGACGTAAAACTTGCCAAGCGCGATTAGACGTTATTCAAGTCTTTATTCGACAGTGGCCCCAATGCAATCATGACATTTTATGAAGCTATCATAGTCCTCCCGACATGCCATGAGCCTGCAGTATCTTTGAAAAACGCATATTTTGTGCCAGAAGTTTTGCCTGTAGCAAAATGGATGGAAGGAGCAGAAAAGTACAGTGGCATAACTGTGGCAGTACATTTTGTTTGGGGATACTGTAGTGGAGCCCTCAATTTCTACAGGGGGCACTCAAAGGGCTCGGTCACAATTATAGAACACTAACAAAGGCAAACTCTTATCAGATTGTTTTGGGGGGGGGAGGGCAAAGGGAAGGGGATAGGCTTTAAACGGGCCTGTTCCCACCCCCGTAGTTACGCAACAGCATCCAGACAAAAGGTGACGCTTTTTCCGGTGACCTCTTGTAATTTTAATGACATGTTGCCGTGCACTTAATTTTGCCGACACGAATGACTTAGGCCAGAGTAGCTGACTCGAGTCATGACTTGGACCATAGAGGAATAAAACAGTGTGTTTTATTCCTCCATGCTTGGACTCAAGTCGCTTTTTTGTGACTTGACTTGTAAATACCAGCTTTGACTTGTGACTTGACTTGGACTCGACCGGCACCCTATGCTTTTTAATTAAGCTATTCAGTTTACGCCTTACGTAAGTAAAAAAAATGGACCTCGGCTCGAGCGGCCTCTATTTCATCTAGCTGCAGCTGTACGATGCTGCTGAGTTGCGTTGCGTCGTTGACGCGTGACTAGGATAAACAGCGCCCTCAATATGCCATCATTTCGGCCTGCTGTTTCTTGACACGGGTTTCTTATTCTCGCGCTCGAACGGCAGGAACACGACTCAAGAACCTTGTCTTTGTCAGGGTTTCACAGGAACACACGGAAAAATTCGTGAGATTTTTATTTATTAACAGCTGCAAAAAGTAGGGAGATGGCATCCAAAGCCACAGACAATGGGAAGTTTTGCAAAATTAACATTGATTATTTTCCATAGCACAGAAATGAGTGTTCCTGTTTCAGCCCATCCAAACATTAACTCTCGAATAACATACCTGGACGCCGCCATTTTGCATGTTGCTTTCCATTATAGCTGCCAGCAGAAATAACCGGTTGCACATTCACGGCATTCGAGCGGCCAACCCATGAACAACGAATCGAACTGTTCGTGAACATGCGAGAACAAGCCGCGTGAACTCAGCCACAGTCTCAACGCTTATTCCCACCCTGCAAAGTACATTAAAATAAACAGAGGTCTAATATACAACAGATACGAGATAAACTGCAAGAATTGTAATTACAACACAAGTGAGAAAGGGGAATTACGGAGGCATTGTCAAATGCCTCCGTAATTCTATGGAGAAAAGGTGTTCACTGAGCTGTCCGAAACTCATAACTCGTAATTTCGGACGCCTGGTTCTTTTTGTTTATTACAGCTGGACAAAATAACGTGCAGCTTGACTTGTACTTGGGCAAGAACCTTGTGACTTGACTTGTGTATAGACCAAATGACTTGTGACTTGACTTGATTTGCCCTGTGACCAAACGACTTGCGACTTGACTTGGACTTGCAAAAACGACTTGCTGTCACCTTTGCAATAGGCCTAAAGGTCTACAAATGAACACCACACCTTCTACGTTTATCTTTACATGTGCTATACACGGGTATCAGAACGATACGAGAAGTGGATCTGGTCTGCCAACAAAAACTATAATGATCAAAAATACATGTACATAGAATGAGTGCCAACAGATAACAGGTTGAGGACTCGGAGTTCAACTGGTACCCTAATGAGTTCTTACCAGACTGAGATCCTGACGATCTTGAGGGGTGTCGAAGCAAATCCACAATATTCCTGGGTCTCGTGAATCGCTTCACAACATTGCCTCGTACTTTTGCATGTATTCAGTCATGGGGGTAGGAAAACTACAACGCATGATCAGCGGCCCGCAGCCGCCTGGGCGTTGGAGGATCCACCCAATGTCTTCCACATTCTGGCCCTGAAATCCCTAAAACTTTCCAAACACATATTGAAACTTAGGAAACTGACTTTCAAAGCCAATCCCTTTTAGAAAATATCCTGGTGGCCTCGGTGCCCCCCATGGGGAGAAACGACGTGCTCCATTTTATAGTTTATATGCCTCAAGGAGCTCCCATATATACGACGGTAGGCCTACCCTAAGAGGTATTTCGTGTGAATAAGATTAATAAACAGATGATTGTCTTTTTCCTTTGAGGAGTTCCGCACAGAACGATACTGTATAATCATAAAAATCAGTGGATATGCCTAGTTGGTCATTGATGGATCTGAACTCGGAGGTCCCGAGGTCATGGCCCGCAAAAAAGAGGTATTTTGTGTTTTTGAAAAACAGCGTTTAAAAGTTGCAAAATTGAGTGTCATCCCTCAGAAAGGTTACGCAAAGGAATTGGCCCAGGAACATCAGGCTCTGGATCCGCCAAATATGTTTATATCAAAGTCAACTCCTTTGGCCAGTCTATTGGACCACCTCTTTTTGTACGTACGGACTTGGCTACTTTTTCCCAGGAATATGCAGAAGCAGACGGAGACCGTCTTCGGTATGTACAGACCTCAAACGGGACAAACACGTCGATCATATTCATCCTAAGGCCAACAGTAAAATCGTCATGCTTAAATTGTTGAAGAAATTTAACTTGCCTATTTAATACCGATCTGTTAATAGTGTTTAGGGGTATGATTCGGCCACTTATGGAATATGACACAACGGTTTGAAATGCAGGCTTAACAAAATCTCGTGAAGGGAAGTTGGAAAGCATACAAAAACGGGCACTCAAAATCATCTTGGGTATGGAGTATTCGGACTATGAATCAGCTCTGAGTAAATGCAGTCTTGTGTCTCTTCAAAATCGTCGACAAGACCTTTATTGAGTAGTTCAGACTTTGCAGCCAAACTGAAGTCTTCCAATACATTCCATAAGTGGTTACCCCAGCCGAGACGTAGTCAAGTGCAATATCAACTCAGAAATGCCATAAACCTGTCCACGTTAGCACATAAGACCAAAAGTTATAAGAATAGTCCCATCCCATATTTTATTAGTCTGCTTAATCATTAATCTGTTAAGGATTGGTTTAAATTGATTTGAGTTTTTGTGAGCATTGGTTATAACAGTGCAATTTTCTGTTGGTATCTTACATGTAAGTGATTTTCATTTTCTGATTGTTGTTTTTTGTTTATTTTAGATGAGATATGTCTACTTTAAATTTGTAATGCTATAATTAATGTTCTATTTATTAAATAGTTAAGCTGTGTGTACTGTGGGGATTTAGCCTCCGGGCTACAATCAAAATGTTTAAAATAAACCATCAATAATAATTATAACAATAACAATAATAAATACACTACAGGGGCTGCGTTTATCCCAGCTTTTTTGATCAGAACGGATTGTGCTTGAATGAAGTCGGTCAAAATCTAAGCTACAGTATGAACTTTTATGCTCTTGTTGGCTTATGAAACTCAGAGAAATGTTTGGGTCTCTCTGAAAATTATTGACTAATGTATTTCCTTAGCGCAAAAATAACGTAGATCATGTTCACGCCTAATAAACATCAGGTATTAGCGTCTTGAACCAAGACTACCTGAAGGTACTGAAAAATCGCCACGCCTGATGCCACTGATGACATTGGTCTCGCCGCGATCGATGCCGTGATATCTGATGTGTTTATCGGATGCTCGAGAGCGCGCGGAAAGTTTGAATCTCTGTCACCCAGTGACCACCTTTGCTTTGTGGCCCTTTTGCAAGATATTCACCTGTATATTTTGTTGGTAAGCAATATCTCAAAATCTGAAGGTCTTAAACTTATTTTCCCCACTTTCTGGACCAATTTAGGCCTCATCTAAAAATAGTAGACGACTGGAATTAGACACCTCATGGGACCAACCAGCACAGTCTAAACATCTCATAATGACCTTCCACATAACGATGACCAACAAAGATCAACACTAGACAAATGAATAAGTCAAACTCAAAATAAATCACAACCTCAAACTAAATGCCGTGAACTATCTACCGGTATATAAACACATCATCATTATACAGTGATGTCTCCAGAGACTCAGACACTGACCCCCTCCACAAAACTCCCATCCTAAACGTAGATTTACCGAGAGCCAAAACACAACCCAACACAAGTCATCATCGNATTCCCTACATGTCAAACTTGCTATACACTTAACCCAATCAAAATAGCCAAAGCTTTTAGACTCGGCGGCAATTTTGTGAAAAGCGCGTCTCCGTTCAATGCAATACTTCAGCCCAGGCAAGAAAACTAAAAGCCATGTCGCAACTAGATCAATAGGCAAAAACTGCTAAATTCGCCAAATCAGAAACCCAAAGCGAGGGATTTATTATTGGAAACCCTATGGACAGTGATGATATAAAGAAATTCTGGGGGCCTGCAAGAAAAAAACGGAGATTTGGAGGAAGCTTGGGCCGAGTTTGGGCGGCTTGTTCCCGTATGTTCACGAACAGCTCAATTTGTTGTTTGTGGGTCGGGCGCTCGAACTCCGGGAACAAATAACTGGTTATCGCTGGTAGTTAGTGACAAGCTACATGCAACATGGAGACGTCCATGTAGGCTACGTTATTCGAGAGTTGATGTCTGGATGGGCTGTATCTTTTCTATATAAACAGGAACATTCATTTCTTTGTTACGGAAAATAATTAATGTTAATTTTGCAAAACTTCCCATTGTCTTTGGAAGCCATCTCTCTACTTTTTGCAGGTGTTCAAAAATCAAAATCTCACGAGTTTTTCCTGTGTGTTCTTGTAAAACCCTGACGAGGAGGTGGTGTGTGTTCCTGTTCCAAGAACAGTGTTCTTTAGTCGTGTTCCCACCGTTCGAGCACGAGAACAACTAACCCGGGTCAAGAACAGACCGCCCGAACTCGACCATGAAGTTAAACGCCTCAGTGCGCAGAAACGATGGCCAACTGGAAAAAAGTCTTTTTGTCTGCCTAACTTCCAGTATACGCATCCTACCCGATACGTTCCAACGAGGACATGAAAACTTCCCGAGTTAAGTCATTCGTGGGTGAAAAGCTAGCTGCGGTTTAACGTGTGTGATTAGCCTGTCAATTTGGATTTTGAATATTGAATATTTTTGTCAGACCATTACCAAAGCTTAACATGGAATACGTTTCAGTGGGGGATTGTTGTGTTTGTTTTAATGGCTCTTTCAGCTACTCAGGCTGTTTGCGCTGATAACTATACGTTTATCCACAACCTTTATAATCAGTATTAAATTACAGAGTTAGGAAGAAGGTGCAGTTTTAGAGGCAGGAGGAAACTAGAGTACCCAGGAAAATTGCGAGGACGATTACGGACTGATAACTGTTACGATCCGAAAAACTCCAAACTTTAATTATTCTTAAGTTTGAATTTTCTCCGATGCAACAAAGAAGTCAAACAAGATCACGCTGAACAAAATAAACAAGAACATATGATTTAATGAGAATGCTACACTTAGCACGTTTAGGATAACAAAGAAAATGCTGATTGGAACTAGTTTATAAAGATAAGGATAAAAACCAGATGGCGAAAAACAGCTCAGTCCGTGACGGTACAAGAATGAGCTGCAACGGGGCAAATATCACCTCCAATAAGAGTGACCGGGCTCAAGACGAAACAGCGAGGGCGTGGTCACCGTCGCAAAGTCGGGAAATTGATGATCCCATAAACTGGAACAACTGGATTCAGCTCTGCACTTCATTTGGTCTGGACGAACTTTTCGCATAAGTGTCGCTACACAGAGGATTCGCCACCACAGATTGACGTGGTGCAGAAGTCAACAAGTCGAAGACTTCTCACAGCCCGCGTACGGTAGAATCGCCTTCCAAAATCTCTCTAAATGTATGTGTGTGTCTCTCACATGTCGTCCTTGTCTTGCCCTCCAGAGCCTGTCTTTTAGTCTACAAGTCTTCTTGAAAAATTTTAGTTTCTGCAAAGTTCTCATCATTACATAAGTTTCTTAAAATATTTTGTTTGCATTACATAATCCTACGGGAAACTTCCAGTACGTACACTATGCAACTAGAAATAACTTAATCTTACAGGAAATCTCCATAACGCACAACAAGAATATTCTTCACTACATCATGGTTATTCATCGTGGAATGGGCCAAACGCGGGTCACACTTAGAGTCATGTGCGGTACAATCGGCCTTTCTTAATATTTACGCAAATTGTATTCTCGGCAACTGAAAACGAGGCTGTAGGGGACTCGTGTGTCACGGTGGCTATAAAAGAAAGGGATCTGTCCGTGGTTCCCGAGATAACCTTCAGGTTTGTAGAGGATTACATCAAAAAGGGCAGTGGAGAGCAACAGCTTGGTAAAGGCTTCAAAGATTTTTCCGTAGCCTAAATCCATAATCTGAAGGGTGAGCAGGTTGATTGCTGCAACACGACAATGAACAATGTTTTGCCATGTTCATCGACAGCGCGGAGTCCCCTACAGCCTCGTTGTGAGTGCTGGTGCCTAAAAATTGTATAATCTGCCACGCATACAGAAACTGTGTGTATACATGTACATGTACATAACACCCCCTCCCATAAGGAAAGAAAAAGAGGTTCTAACATAAACCTATCATCAAACCTCAAACTTAATTACGATCACGTACTTTTTGCAAGTTAGCAAATGTAAGTCAAATTAAAACTCTTAGTTGTTACACAAAGAAATAAATGTCACTGTAATTAATTTCAAGGATCTAAACTTTGGACAGAATACTGGCAATAACATTGCTCCTTCCCGGCAATGTGGATAAACTTGAGTGGATAAGGATGCACAATCAAACTTCCACCGAAATAACCCTTAGTTCTTAAACTTCTCCAAACACACGAGGGGCTGTGATTAGCATAAATTAACGTTTCTCGATCTCCAGCACTATTTGTAATGTGCACTTGAAAGTATTGCAAAGCAAGAATCAATAATTCCTGCTTTTTCGATGGTGGAATATTTTGCTTGGTGTTTATTCAACTTCTTCGAGAGGTAACGGATCGGTCTCTCAATGCCTGATTCATCACCTTGGAGCAAAACTGCACCGACACCAACATCACTGGCGTAATTGTTTATTTTGAATGCCTTGTCAAACTTCGGCACAGCCAGAACTGGTTTGTTTGTTAAGATTGCTTTCAATTTCTCAAATGCATTTTGGCATGACTGAAACCAAAAAAACTTCACATTTTTCTGCAAGAGTTTAGTCATAGGAGTAGCTATAGTACTGAAGTTTTGAACAAACTTTCTTTAAAATCCACTCATACCCAGGAATCTCATCAGTTCTCTTTTCCCTGTGGGTACGGGAAACTCTTGAAATGCCTGAATCTTTGCTACTCGGGGTTGCACGTGACCCTGACCGACCACATGACCGAAGTAGGACACTGTTGCTTTAGCAAACTCACTCATTTTGAGATTGATCACTAGGTTTGCTTCAGAAAGTTTCTCAAACAGTGCACTCAAGTGTTTCATATGGTCTTCTCAGCTATTGCTATACACCAAAATGTCGTCAAAGTAGACAACACAATTCTCTGGCCGGGCAATAATTTGACTCACCATCCTCTGAAATGTAGCTGCGGCACTGTTCATCCCAAAGGGCATTTTTTTGTATTGGTACAGACCCTCCGGTGTCACAACTTATGCGGAAATTTCTTTGGCTCTGTCAGTCAAGGGCACTCGATAATAGCCTTTTAACAAGTTTATTTTACTGACAATCGCAGAATGTCCCACTCTATCGATGCAGTCTTCCAGCCTAGGAATGGGAATCAGTCTTAATTACTGCATCGACCTTTCCATTGTCAATGCAGAACCTTGGTGTACCGACGGGCTTCGGCACCATGACAACAGGAGAACTCTATAAGCCCTGACTAAGTTCTGTAATGTCATGCTACAACATGAACTTAATTTCTTATCGAACCTTGGATAATTTGTCAGGGTTAAGTCTATACGGTGCCTGATTTATAGGTCTTCCGTCCCCCAAATCAACATCAGGAACTTCCTTTGATGTGTGGCCAACTTTATCCAAACAGACTTGTCTGAACCTTTGAAGCAGGCTTATCAAATCTCTCAACTGGTCATCATTCAAATGGTCAAGGGCTTCGTCTAAGGTGGCAAGAATTTCTGAATTTGAAAGCTGCACAGCCAGAAAGTATAGCTCAAACTTTTTTGTCTCATGGTCTTCATAATTAGAATTGTCACTGTCGGACTCATCAACAGCTATCCCCACGGGTTGTCCAGAGATATCACGCTCATAATATTTCTTGAGCATATTCACCTGACAAACTACCTGGCTTTTTCTTCGATCTGGGGTACAGATGAGATCATTGACATCGTTAAGTTTCTTTTTTACACAGTAGGGCCCACTGAATTTTGCTTTAAGTGGCTTTCCAGGCTGAGGCAACAGCAGTAGCAAATTTTAGCCAGGTCTGAAGACGCAGACTTTGGACTTCTTGTCGGCTTTAGTCTTTGCCTGCTGAGATGCCTTGAGATGTTAGAAACACAGTCCAGCAGGTTGGTCTCGTCGTCCTCAGCCAGAAACCCCTCGTTGATGAGTTTTTAAGGCCCCCTTACTTCGTGGCTGTACACCAACTCAAACGGTGAGTCCCTAGTTGCAAACAACAAAAACGGGATGCCTTTGTCCCAATCTTCTGGAAAATCCTGGCAGTAAGCTCTAATCAGCTTCTTGAGCATTTGGTGATATCTCTGTAAAGCTCCTTGAGACTGCGGGTGGTATGCAGATGATTTCACCTGCTTGATTCCCAACTCACGCAGGACTTGCTGAAATACACCCAACGTGAAGTTTGACCCCTGATCGGACTGCACTCCTTTCGGTAAGCCATATCCTGAGAAAAATTGAATAACAGCCTCGACAGCAACCTTGGCTGTAATTTTTATTGGAATGGCCTCAGGAAACCTAGTTGACAAATCCATTATGGTCAACAAAAACGGATGCCCGGACTTTGTCCGTGACAGAGGACCAACACAATCCACTAGGACTCTCGAAAATGGCTCATGAAATAAATGAATCGGTATAATTGGTTGTGCAGGCTTGATTTGGTGGTTGAGGCTTCCCCACCACCTGACATGAATGACACGTCTTGATGAAATTCACCACATCTTGATGAAGCGTTGGCCAATAAAAATGCGCCTTAATTGGCTCCAGCTTGAGACTTCCTGATGCCAAGATGACCTGCCACCAGAATCTCGTGAGTAATCCTCAAGATCTCATCACGGTAACGAGGAGGAACAACAATTTGATGGACAATGCTCCTTTCTTCACCAGTTGGTCTTTGGGCAGGTCTCCATTTCCTCATTAACACGCAGGACTTGACGTAGTAGCATTCCGGAACCTCCTTGGCTTCTTCCTCAAAATACGCTGTCTTGGTTAGCCACCTCAAATCTGGGTCCGCTTTCTGCTTCGCAGTGAGTGAGGATCGACTAAATTTATCATCTTGAGACACTCCCTCAACTCTTCCAAATTGGTGAAGAAAGTTTCAGCCAGCCAAACACCAGAGTCCTCCTCTATCGACACTGACTCTGCAACTTCTTTTTCCACCCGTTTCATCTGAAATCTCGTCACTGCACACTCGGGAAAAGTTTCTGGAAACTTCTCCTCCTGGGACGGAATTTCTGGCTTCTCCACAGGATCACCACAGACAATAGGGTATGCCGAAACTTCACCTCCAGCCTCGTCGTTTCCTAGAAAAAACTCAACACCAGACTAGGAACAACTCCAACAACCACAGTGCCAGTGGACAAGTCAAATTTCAGATTCACCCTATGCATAAAATTACCCCCAATACTTTGAATCAACATTTTTGCATTCAGCAAACATTCTGGAGACAGTGACAACACATCCCTCAGCATCAGTGACTCTGACGTCCCTGTATCCCTTAGGATAACAACTGGGCTGTAGGCTTCATAAAAACCCACAGGACACATCACCACGGCAAACGAAATCTCTGTAGATTTCATCAACTTTGTTGAGGTCATCCACCACCTTCGAAAAAGAAACACGGTTGCCATCGGCCTCATTGGACTTCCCACGAAGTAGAGGGTCCTTACCAGGGGTGGATCAAGGATTTTCAGAAAGGAGGGTCAGTTTCTAACTTGAAAACGCGAGCGCGCAATGCCAGTGCCTGTAGTTACGACGTAACATACTGAAGTCAATTTCAAATGTACTGTCCCCGCCGGCTGTTTTGAGGAACACAATATTTAAGTTTTTGCCCAAATGTTGTGTTTTAGTTGATCTGATCAACATTTAATGCAGGCATAATTATTTAATTAAGAAAAAATAACAAACAACGTAATGGAAATACCTCTGTGTACATTACATTTATTTCAAAAACTACAAACAGTGGACAAGTGCAAATCGTAAGATTGAAATAATTTTCTAATACATCATTTTTCAAAGAAATATAGAAATACATCAACGCTGAAGTGGGTAAGGATGTTCCTAATTACAAAACAAAGCCAAACCACGTATACTAATCGACCAAAATACACGAAATTAAACGGAACACTACTAAAGACAAACAAAAATACGGAAAAGTAAAGATGGAATACACGAGACAATATCAAGAACGGGAAAAAGCATCGAACAAACATTTGCAAATAGAATGCAGCAATGATACAAATATGGTCAATAAACGTACTACAAAACAAAAAGAAAGAGGAAAGTAAACATGGCGACAAGTTGAGAGAAGGGGTACAGACACAAGGAATGCATGATGAGAAACAAACCATGACGGGTTGACACGGGCAAAAGAGGAATGGAAAGGGGTAAATGATGTATCATAACAGCCGAGCCTCTCTGCACTAAAATGGGAGAGGGAGGGGGGCTGGGTGGAATAGTATGTATCACTGCAGTTCAATGTGTCGTGCAGCTCACTGAAGCTTTCGACAAGCACGTTATCTGCACATCCATTATTGGGAGTGTCATCAAAACGAGGATCTTCAATACACTCTCTTTTTGAGTGCAACAAATTGCGGGTCTGCGGAAACAATCAAAAAATTGTCCTTCCCTGTTAGGAGCTGAGGGTAAAGAGTTACATTACAACTCCCTCTAAATCACCACAAGACACTGCAGTATCAATAAATGACTCTTCAAAATTCTCTCTCCTGTCGGACACGCTTTCGACACAATTATCTCTCTACGGGGGGGGGTACAGGTTGCTATATCTTGCTCCAATAAAGAGCTTGCACGTTCAACTAACAGCGTATTACCATTGGCTACTATGCCTACAATATCCCGAACAAGATCATCAAAATCCACTTCGGAATTACAAGACAAAGTCCCTTCGTGGGGCTCAAGAAAAGTAGCACGTTCAAAAGCGCTGACTAGTGTTGGAACTATAGCATTTCATCCCGAAGGGCAAGTCTGTAGCTTCTTCAAGCATAGCCATAATTATAGTGGCACCAGTCAAAACTTCACAAAACATTTAACCTATGATTTACAAGAAATAGCTGCTTGAACACATATATGTAATATGTGTCTAAGACACATGTTCATGGAAAATGAAAACTCAAGCAGGCATAAATGCACAAATTGCATCAAAGTGACAAAGCAGTCACTGCTCAGGAAAAACAGATTGACTTTACAAGTGTTTAAAAAATCACCATGGATAGGCAGTATTTTAAATACAAAAGAGAACAAACTCTTGTTTACAATTTACAACAGCCAAACATGAATTAAAAACACACCAATAAAGGGTGTCAAGCAAAATTATGCAAAGTGGCCAACACTGATCCTTCATCAAGCGCTTCACTTATACAAAAATTAAAGCTACTGGTGGTAGGCCTAATATCACGAAGTTAACACAATACACGTGTCTTCAAACTACATATGACAAGTGTAAATCACCAACTTTTACTTTTGGACAACTCATTCACATGGGTCAAGACTTAACGTAATGGCGTAATGTACTAAAAGTTGCCAATTTATTAACGTCGTCAGGGGTCTTATCAACATTAACAATACAACAATGTATGACTATTCACATTGTCGAAGATACCAGAAAACTGAAGCCTCAGCGGTCGTAGACATCAAGTGGTCAAGATGACTTGAAGCATATTCCTCTCTAAAACATATCCTCCGTCCTACCTACGACGCCATTTTGTAGCGGTGCGGTCCTTCTGAGTTGTCTGGAGGGTGGAGATCCGTCCGCCAATTAAGGAGGACAGGAGGCGTAAAACCAGGCAGAAAAATGGACTCGGGGCGACTGTGGCTTGATTCCTTTCGATTTCTTCCCAAGTGTCAATCAGCAATGAAATTGTAACCAAAAGAACCCCCCCCACAAAAAAACTAAAGAAAAACAGAGGACATAGCATTATTTAGTGATGGCTTTCATGTACACCGTAGTAAATGTTGCATTTAGTATGTCCGTGCTAAATTCACACTTAGAAATGTTTCTGTACAATCATAAGTTCTCTTACCCTGACGTCTAAAAGATTGCCCTAATTGTATGAACTCTAAAGCCAACGGAAAAAGGGCTTAAGTTATCCCACAAGGAACCATGTTGCTGTGACTGCCAGCCCACCATCAAACATGGGAACTGTCACTGAAAAAAGCTTGAGAACTTCTCAGGTCCCGCCAAAATGTAATACAATGTAAGGGACTTGTGGCCAAAAGGGCGTGGCTTTAAGATAACGTAAATCTGCAAACGGCAAGGGACGCTCATACCCATGCATTGATCGCGTGCCTGAGACCGGTAGGTCAGAGTTCATATTCGCATCAAAAGTAATTATTTTCACCGAGGAATCTTCAGACCCCTACAATATCTTATACGCGAGATGATGTTACGGGGGAAGCTTGGCAGTAATCTCAGAGACTTGATCTCCAGTCCACACCAAAGATCAGAATGATGACGTCCTGCAATCCTGGCCAAAATTGTTGGGACACGTATCAATAGATGTGTAGTTACCCTCCCTGGGTCTACCAATCCCCGCTCAATGTTGTCATCTCGAGCTGGAGCGTAGGCCGGGCATCGACACCCAACATTTGAGAGGGGGGCCGCTGCCCAAAGAGACTTGTCCAGGATTGTCTGAATTGGTTCATATTTGTGTATGTACATGCCTCTCAGGGGATGTGTTGTGTAGCGTCATTTTAAGAAAACACAGTTTGAAAATAGGAAGCTGCAGGTTGGCTGCACCGTACAATTAAAACAAGGGAATATCAATATCTTTTTGGATTGGGTAACCAGAGCAAATTCCAGGTTGGCAAGTCCCATGGGTAAAAGAACCTAAAGGCATTTTAGGGGTGCGATTTCAAAGCAGAATATGTGTTTTTGTAGGAGTGCATCGTAAACGATGCACCATAGCATTTTGCAGGCTATCTGTAGAAAATACATTTGTTTTTTAAACATGGAATGTCCACGTGGGTCTGAACACACCATAAAATCGCGTGGAATTTTTGTTTTTTTAGTTATTCGGTCATTTTGTCGAGAAATACAACGGTGATCCATGAAAACCGTTTCAGAAAGAAGGGGAGAGACTCGAGTTCTTTAATGAAGTATTATGGCTCACCGTTGGCTGTGTGCCTTGTGTGTGTCTCGTGCGATCCCTGTTTTAAGTGCGTGCTACTCGTTCTCTTGGGCGAGGATGGAGATATTCACTCATGCCAATGCTTGTAATGTTTTGAGGGTGAATTCAGCGCATTTCCTGTCAAGTTCAAATCGGCCAATGCCAAAAATGGTTCGTACATTCTAAGTAATCAGACCCCCCGAACACACATCAACAGGAAAACCCAGATAACCCTGGACAATTATTGGGACACCTGGCAATAGCCATACGCTCTCCAGTCCCCACCCTCACTCCCCGGTCAATGTTGTCATGTCCGACCGGAGCGTAGACCGCGCGCATAGACCCAACATTGTGTCTACCGTGCCCTTTTGGCGTGCTGTCTGGCGTTGTGGACAACTGAAATGACAGCCGACTGTTTAAGTATGGACAAAATGCATTTCGGGCAAATTATACAAGCAAAAGCAAGATAATATCCATTTTGTATTATGCGTGTACAGTCAGAAAGGTTTTGCAGGAGTCCATCGTAGACGATGCACAATGGCATTTTTGTCCATAACTGTGCAAATTGATGTGTTTTGTTAACGTGAAGGGCCCCTTTTGGTACAGAAGCAACTTACGCTGTCCATCATGCCGTTTAAATGAACAGCCACTAGCTAAATACTGAATCGTCAGTTCTTGTATTTGATTTTTAGAAATGTTTGAGAACTGAGAGGTTCGTGGCAATATATGTGAGTTCGAAAAGGGACATACTTGACTATGTAATGGCGACTTTTTGCCGTGTTATTTTTGTAACTCCGAATTCCGACATTAAATCTATGGCCAATGAGGCACGGATTAACTAAAATGACAACATTAAGTTTCAGTCATATCCAAATTAAATGTAACGTGGATTACCGTGGGATTTTGTTGTAACGGGGGTGACACCAGAAGATACGGAACGTATCTTTTGTGAGAATTTCTCTTTCAAAACATCCAGTTATTCGGCAGTTGAAAGCGAACGAAATGTGTTGTTATGACAAGTGCAAGTGTATTTCCATCCATAAAATAGGGAGCTTAGTGTCGCCCGATTGTGTCGGTTACCGTACTGTTGAATCGTCAATATTAAACCTTCAATCACTATAGGGGGGGCCTACACCTCGCAGCTTTTGCACTTTGAGAATCGGTTTCATTGACAAAAATTTAGGAAATTAAGATTATGAATAAAAAAATCAGCATCAATCCTGTAGCTCACTGTTTTCAAACGTAAAAAAATTGCCTTGTGGGTTCTGGGCCCAGGGACATGAAAAAAAAAAATGTGGTTAGGAAAAAATCCAAAAGTTATGTGGTGTTGACCAAGCATTCAGGCGCACGGACTCCTGAAATTCGCTACAAATCTCAGTTACCGGCTTCCATATAGGACTCTTCTGGGATCTCGGGGTTCCCGGCCCACCACACTTCCTCCCTGCCCATCCATTTAACCCCCAAAAGGGTTCGAGCGACCATGAAGGGAGGTAACGAGACAAGCCCCTAAGCCCTGGCCGCCGAGTGGGCCATAACGTCTCGAACCTATACTTAGGTGCTCACCTGGACTTCGCGGACAGTCCCAGCAGAAGAGCTTATCCAGTAGGCTAAGGTACTGTTGGTATTTGACGGGGTGAATTAGAGTCTCTTATAGTTATTGACTGACAGCAAGCGTTGGGAAAATAAAAAGCCACCTCTGGGATTCGAACCCACGGTCTAACGATCTGATAACCGCGAGCTTAACCGCTCGGCCATTTCAGAGACACCTCTTCACTCTCCATAATAAGGAGATAACAAAATCATTAATGTTGCTGTGTGAAGACTGAGTGATTAAATTGCTACCGTAGTGTATCATGTAGCAAAAAACAGTCATACACACAAACAATTTTCGTCAACATTAAATTTTCTCCCTTACAGCTTCTCTTTACTATTTTTAAATGACCGCGCATAATAATGGGCAAGTCCCCGAACCACGTCAATTCATCTGTCTGCATGTCCGAACTCTTTCCTAGTATTGCGTGAAGGACCTGCTATCTTTACCTTTTCTTGGGGGTTCTCTCGTTTCCTAGACTAGCATGAAATGACAACTGAATCAGGAATCCACTCGTTCTGTTAAATAACATGTTGTGTTGTGTGGTGGATCTGATGTTTGGTACGTAGCTCTTCTGATACATTGCCCTGTGAAGAGAACTTGTCACAGCAAATTTCATCTCTATAAAGATTTGATTGAAGAAACACTTTTCTTGTCATAAATTCATTTTCAACATTGAAGACTTTAAGTTGTCGTATTTTTAGTTGTGTGAAATGTTGATGTGAATACATCAGTGAGCTTCTTCGTAATAATACTTGCATTTTCTCATCACTTACTTTTTTGTAGTGTCCAATGTTACAATAAGGCTTTCTACCCGGGACAGCGTCACAGTTGTGCTCATGATGGATACACTCGTTAGCATGGAAGCAAAAATGGAAATGAAACACCCTTTGAAAATATTGAAACAGAAGTTGGAAATAAGGGTAATTGAGACAAAAAGGTGCATTTTGAGGGTTTCATTGCAGCTATCCTTTCCAGAAATACTTGCAAATTCAAATTGTCAAAGTGTAACTCGGATAATGATGGAAGATGGGTTGTCAGTAAATATGCACACTTTATCTATATCATATGATAACGTCACCCGGGCATCGACTAGTTTTGACTGAAGTCGGGATTTCTATGACGTCTTCGCTATTGCATTGGACACATATCGAGATCGCGCGCCGTTACTTGCTTCGCGCCTTCTCGTGTCCACAAATCCCGACTTGAAGAACCTGCCACAGCGAATGGGCTCATCTAGCAAAAGTGGTAGCAGCCATCCACATCGCCGTAGTTGTTATTACGTCCTTCATACCTGCACTTTAATGAACCCACATGAGCCCACAAGTCTGACTACTTATATTAATGGAAATTCCGTATACATTATGCAAGATCATGTCGTTCATATGGAATTACGAATAACTACATATACCATCGACGGGTCCAATGGGCTTATCCATCAAGTCGGACTTAACGGTCGAGTTCGGGCGACACGCTCTTGACACGGGTTTCTTGTTCTCGCGCTCGAACGGCGGGAACACGACTCAAGAACACTGTTCTCAGAACCTCCTCGTCAGGGTTTTACAGAAAGACACGGAAAAACTCGTGAGATTTTGATTTTTGAACAGCTACAAAAATAGAGAGATGGTTTACAAAGTTGGAGACGATAGGAAGTTTTGCAAAATTAACATTAATTATTTTTCACAACACAGAAGAGAATGTTCCTGTTTGAATAGAAAAGAATTCAGCCCAGTTGTCCAAGCATCAACTCTCGAATAGTTTACTACGATATGGACGCCGCCATGTTGCTTGTCATTAACTACCAGCGATAACCAGTTGTACGTACCCGGCGTTCGAGCGGCCGACCCAAGAACGACAAATCAAGCTGTTCATGAACATACGAGAACAAACCGCCCGAACTCGGCCACAATGTACAACAAAGGCTATCAAATGAGGGCGCCTTATCAAATGCGAGCTGCTGGCCCGAGCGCAAAGACCGTGTAGTGCGTACAGGCAAGGGACGGCTGACTGGGGAAGAGCAAAGTAAGTCCGACTTGATTCAAGTCTAGGCATCGACAACCAACACTAAGAGGGAGCCGGAACCCAACGAGATTTGTCCAGCATTGCCTGAATTGGTTCAAGGTTGTGTGTGTGTACATGCCTCTCAGGGGATGTGTTGTGTAGCGTCGTTATAAGAAAACACAGGTTGAAAATAGGAAGCTATATCTTGGCAATATCAATATCTTTTTTGAATTGTGTAACCATGGCAAATTCTGATCGGGTTGGCAAGTCCCATGGGTACAAGAATCTAAAGGCATTCTAGGGTTGCGATTTCAAAGCACAATGTGTACATTGCAGAATTTATGGTGCATAGTTTACGATGCACCATAGCATTTCGCAGGCTATCTGTAGAAAATACAGTTGTTTTTTAAACATGGAGTGTCCATGTGGGTCTGGACATACCATAAAATCGCGTGGGATTTCTGTTTTTCAGTTATTCGGTCATTTTGTCGAGAAATACAACGGTGATCCATGAAAACCGTTTAAAAAAAGAAGGGGAGCTACTCAAGTTCTTTAATTAAACTAATGAAATATATTGTGGCTCACCGTCGGCAGTGCGCCTTGAGTATATCGCGCGCAATCCCCATCATTAAGTGCGTGCTACGCGTTCTCTTGGGCGAGGATGGAGATATGCACTCATGCCAATGCTCGTGTGCAGGCCGCGCATGCATAGTGTGGACCCCTGCACAAAAGAACTCCACATAATGTAGGGTAGGATGGCGCAGTGTTGACTCGCACATGTTCACACAATGTTTCCCCCCTCTCTGAAAAACAGTTTCAGAGGCATTTTGGGGTCAAGGTTATCAGTGGCAAAATGAAGCGGAAGAGTCCAGGGAAACATCATCAAAAATCCAGTTCGAAATAGTTATCCTAGTTGGAGGAAAAGAAGCATTTTCCTCAAGTTTCCTTAACCACGGGAGAACAAAGGAATGTCTATACTTTGTATGTAAAACGGGTATGGGCGATGTTTTGAGGGTGAAATCAGCGCATTTGATAATCCTATCAAGTTAATGTCAATTCGACTGGCCAAATGCCGAGAATGGTTCGCATGCCGTAACCAGACCTCCCCCCCCAACACACATCAAACTAGGCATGTGTAAACCCAGATAATCCTGTACCAAATTGTTGGAACACTTGGCAAAAGCCACACGCGCTCCAGTCCCCACCCCCGGGTCAATGTTGTCATGTCTGACCAGAGCGCAGACCGCGCGCATTGACTCATCATTGTGTCTACCGTGTCGTTTGGCGTGCTTTCTGGCGTTGTGGACAACGAAAATGCTAGCCGACTGTTAAGTACAGACAAATGTATATTTGGGCAAATTGTACAAGAAAAAAGCAAGGTAATTTTTCATATTTTTGTGCGTGTACACTTACATCTGTTTTGCAGAAATGCATCGTAGACAAAGCACCATGGCACTGTTGCAAAATTGATGTGTTTCGTTAATGTGAAGGGCCCAGCTTTGGTACATAAACAACTTACGGTGTCCAACATGCCGTTTTAACAATCTACCAGTTGTTTCGCTATCCAATGTCTTGGTGGCGCTGTGACGGAAACACAGGCCGTCAGCTAATCGAAATCCATTTCCGACAACGGAAAACCATCTTGAAACCGACTTTTGTTCACTTGTATTTTCGTATTCGAAGGATTTTGAAACCCATTAAACTGACACGTATATGAGAGCGATTCATTTAATTTTCACTCTGATCGTGATTACATGAAGAATGTAACACAGATTAACTGGAAATATTTCTGCTCGTCTTGTACTGACGTGTAGCGAGTGATAGTATCCGTGGCGTGTTTACGTTTAGCGGACCGTACGACGTGTTAAACCACACAAACTGGTGACGTATCCGGCGTGCTACACGTAACCGTTATTGTGCGAAAGCTCCCTCATACATGATCGATAGTTCACTGAGTTGACTGGCCAGCAATAATATGAACTACAAAGCTGTTATCTTGTACACCAAAATAATGATCTGAAATGAAAAAAACATAAAACAAACAATTAAAATTGGTAATGTCAACTTCCCGAAGAACTTGCACTGCAAAAACCAGGGTGTTAACCGGTCTTATCAGAGGACCATGCCAACACTTTTCACCAGTGTTAAGATTTTGGTGTTATTACAATTACAAACACTTGGTGTTGCAGAGGTACATGTACTGTGCTTGCTGAGCCCCGCTTCCTCCAACTGCAGGAAGACAGAGCACATCTCCACTCTGTTGAAAGTGCTCAATTTGCCGTCATTCGCAGTTTGGTAGGACATGGTGATGACAGTAGGAAGCCCTGCAGAGGCGAAACGGGAGGAAACACAGACTGTTTCATATCCAAACAATTAAACCAGAAGGAGAAGACAAGTAGTAATTCAGCAATATGGCTCCAAAACAGAATCCACCCGAATCAATTTTTCTCCTGAAAGCCATGCATCAGAGTATGGAATCCGTCAATACAATATTGCTTCCCCTTCAACCATGTTTTTGGAACATTATAGCAAAATTTCGTTTCTGATCAAAACGTTGACCATACTCATCAAAAACAACGTGCTACTTATATTCCCTTATGGAAGTTTTCTGGAAGAAAGTAATCAGATTTCAAGTGCCCAGGTACGATTTTCCTCTACGACCTATTCTTTCTTTTACGAATTCTACCCAGCATGAACAAGCGAGGGAGTTAACGGAGTTATTGCGGCCTGTTTTATTTGACATGTTATCCGAACATGTCATGAAGGACTTATTTTCGTACACCGACCGAATGCGGGCATGCACTATCGAATGCACACCAGCAACGACGTGTTCCCTTTACATTGTCAGGCTACACGCACCACTCAAAGAAACAATTCAAATCTGCGCTTGGGCGTTATATTGTGGCGTTCCTTGCGCAACCTTACTGTCTGAACCTGCGTTGCGTGCCCAAGTGATTGTATGTCCTGTAAGATCATGTCAGACATAGAATGGATCTGGATAGTTAATTCGTGGAGGAAGGACACAGGAGGAGTTTGAATTGCCAGGGCTAAGTTCTGGCATGCCCGGTATGTCCACAGCCAGAGTATGTCCATATAGCCAGAGCGTAGCGAAAGCTCGCTAACGCACCACCTGTTTCACAACCATACACCCCCATTGTACCCCATGATCATCGCCGCAGTTTTTCGCTGACAACCTGCATCCCTAAAACATTGTGTACTGAAGTATAGCAAGTTGAATAATTATGCCATCGTTGGTGCTTGGTACGATCTGACTACAACATCAAATTAAATACTTGTTAGCTAGTTGCTTTTATTAGGCTGTGTACCGGAAGTGTTCATGTGCAGTTGTTGCCCTTATCAAACGCTTTCGTCTGGACTTATTTTGGGAATAAATAGCCAAGCTATTTATAAGAGTTTGTGTTTTATTTGAATTAATTTTTATTACGCAGTTTACACAAAAGGTATTTTATGAAATCTCACTATCACTCCTTGTGATGGAACAGCGCATTGTGTTTTTCGTGAACTTAACTGTCCTGAGGTGGTCAACATGTTGTTGGTCAGTCTTAGCCAAATTCGTACAATGACTTTGAAAACTGATAGGCCTATTCTGGAGTAACAAAATAAAATTACAAACATTGCATGGATAACGGAAAAGTGCATCAAGATCTTTAGAAAAATTATTCACGAAAGCAAATGTGAGTCTATTGTTAGATATATTCTTTCTATTTCCGTGTCACTGCGATAGGTTGTAGTTCATTTAAAAGAAAACACCGCAAATATTGCTAGGATATTACTGGCCCCACTTGTCTGGCTAAGCTGCGGGCAGTGATAAGGCATTTTGGGGATACATGTATTTACTTTTGTTTGTCTAACTATGCAGCGATGATCACCGAGCACTTTGATGCGCTAGAGTTGTAACTCCTTCTGTGTTCCTGCTCCAAGGTTAATTGAACAACTCCAACGGGAACATCACTCAATTCTGGTCAGGCAGGTGTCAGAGAGGCATCCAATCAAACAGCTTTTCTATCTGTCTTCTATAAATGCAGATGAATTTTTAACTGATGTGATGTTACATGGAAGCTGATTCCAGTTCAATTGTAGGGAAGAATGTCTGTTAAAGGCATTTAGTTCTTGTCGAAGGAACTGTTAGTGATAGAGAATTGTGCGATCTTGTTTTCTTAGTGTTGACACCCCTTTTGTTGAATTTCAGGTGGTCGTCAACTTGCAGATCTACATTATTGTGACCTATTTTGTGTAGCATGACTAGTCTGTTAATACGTCGTTGCTGACAAAGTGCTGGGAGTTGCAGATTTTTTAGCACGGCTGTAACTGAGCTTTCTCTACTGTAAACATTAGTGATGAAGCGAGCTGCCCGTCTCTGAACTGCCTCCACTTTCTCTATTTGTATTAAGTATGAAAATCCCATACTCAGCTGCAGTACTCATTATGAGGTGGAACCAGGCTCTTGTATGCTTGAATCTTCATTTTTGAGGGTCATTGCCAAGGTTACGACGAAGAAAACCAATCATACCATTTGCCTGCCATCAACCTGCTAAACAGACTCGCTAGCTTCCCAAATACAATGAACTGTAGCCAGAAGTTGAGATTCACAAGACCTTTTTACTCTAAAGCCACACTGACATTCTCTATGAGTACAGAAATGGTCAAGATGTTTTATAACATGGCATGGCTGTAGATTATGCTCGAGTACCTTGCAACATGCAGAGGTTAGGGAAACAGACCTATAATTAGATGGGTCAGAACGACTCCCTTTTTTAAAGATATGAGCAATATTTGCCATGGACCAGTCAGCTGGAACAAAGCCGGTCAGCAGACTTTGAATATCTTTGTAAGCCAGGAGTGATTTCTGTTGCACATGTCTTCAAAACAAAAGGCTGGTTTTAGATAATTAATTGAACAGCTCCAACTGGAACATCACTCAATTCAGGTCAGAGGGTGGTTAGCAATTAAACTGAAGTGAAGGGTTCCCTGGGGGCCACCACTTCCACCGTCCTAAACATACTGTATCCGACATGATCTTACAGGGCATAGGATCACTGGGGCACCGTAAAGATGCTGTTAACTTCAACAGGGAAAGAAGCTTTGGATCAAACGCCTCCACACCATACAATCCCATCGCCTGAACATCCAAGAGGGAAACTACTAATTAACACTCTTTTTTTCCCTCTCCTTGTCTGCAAATTATATAACACCCCCGGCCGGGTCCAGTTCGTCCCATTGTATTTTTCTTTGATCACTTCCTACCTTACATCCCTTTGTTGCTCAACCATGCCTTTCACGCAGTCCTTATCCCTTGCCCTTTTATCCAGCCTGCACCTTTCTTGACCGAGCATTCGTTCATGTTTGGTTGATTCCCGGTTTGCTTTTCTGTCCTTTCTACTTGTCATTTTGCCTTTAAGAAAGATTATGCTAGGATCTAAACGTCAGGACCTCCATTTTTGTGATCTGTATTTTAGGTCACTGTAGTCAGCAAGCAATTTGGTGCAGTTTTGTATTCCATGTACACATCTCAAGATATGAGAACCATAGAATGAAAAAAAAATGGTGCACTAGCCGAACGTCCAGCTGATATGCGAATGGCGTAGAATTTAGTAGGCTGTGATGGTGTCGATAAAAATCAGTTTATGATATGTCAAGGATCAATACTCGATTCTTGAGGTGAGCAAAAACATTAAGGCGGACTGTAGAAAATTGCACTTCCCAACGACGACAGTGTTCATACCACCGTGGTCTTTTAGGGTTAAACATCGATCAGCTTATTAATTAATATTGCCTTAAAAACGCCGCACGTGCGTGAAATATCGCTCACAGAGGGAAAACAATTTTTGAAAAGCTATAAATGTCTATTCTGATGTAAAATTCGGCATGAATATAATCATTGATATTATTCTGTATCATAAACACCCCCCTCTGTAGTGTACGTGGGGACACCCCTTGCTTTTCAATTTCCGAAGGCCAAGTGGTCATCGCCCCCACTTTTTGCCACCCCACCCCCAATTGGAGGCACAAATTCACGCCACTGGATGTAAGCATGGAGCTAAATGCACAAGATACATGCCGTAAGATAGTCCCCCGAACCTTGGTCTTTGAGGGTTAAACATCAGGTCTTTGTATTTCACGTGTGTGAAATTCGGAATGCAAGGAAGTAATCAGCTTAAGGCGTACGGCGTCACTTCTTAGCAGTACAATAAAGCAGAACATGGAGTAAAGGGTTAAGCCTGCATATGGTACCGTTGTAATTCAGATTGACCAAACACTTCGAATGCAAGGAAATAATAAAGTGTATTTACAGGGTACGGTCGCTACTCAGCACTGTACAATAAAACCACGTAAGGTTATACAGGCCTACGTAGGTTACCAACAGTATTGAATGAATATTACGGAACGTAAGAAAATAATGAGGCTAAGGTAGGGCACGGTCACTATACTTACTTCTTTTCCGAACCCCACATACTCAAAAAGAGATATATCCATGTTTCTACCGCAAACCTACTTCGTTTACTACTTAAAACAGAAGGTACATAGAAAAAGAACGTAAGATTCAAAAGGGTACCGTAGTTAAGCCTGGTTTCCGTATCGACGGGAGAAACGCAGAGAGCAACGCAATCAAGACACAAACTGCAACGCAGACATAGAGAAACGTGTCAAACGGAAGTGTTGCCACAAACGTAAACCAGCCCCAGACGGATCAGCAAAGTTGAGCCCGGCTCAACTTTACCGACTGTCTGCGCTGCGTCAAGTCGCTGAATAGGCCTATTCAAACACACACGCTGGCATGACAGGCGTACAGCGATGTTCCTCTCGCTTAGTACCACTCATTTGGGCCATTTTCTCCTAAATGGTAGTATATGCATCCCCAATCGTCCACATCATAGCTGACCATTAACAAATTACATCAAACTGGAGTTTCAGTTTGGCTTGAATTGACAGCATTGCCACCTGAAAAATGGCATTTATTTGGCAAGATTTCCAGAGTTTCGGACGCCATTTTGTTTAATTTTTTGGGGGGGGTGAAATGACGTCGCACGGCGTTTCTTCCGCCACTTTCTGCTTTTTGACGTCTTGCAGACCCTCTGCGTTACAAACAAAACCAGACTTTATTCAAATTAACAAAACGTTTGACACAAGGAAATAATCAGGCAATTATGCAGGGTACGGTCACTACTGCCTTAGGAGCTCAACAAAACAGAACGTAGAATTAAAAGTGATTGCATTGAGTACCGTCAGCAATCATATACCTGTTAAGTTTGTACATGAAGCTTGCGTCGGGTCTAGAAGCGAGAAAAGCGAGGCAAGAAATGGAGAACGGTGGACAGATGAATGCCCGGATTAATAACGAGGTTAGGACATTTATTTTGAATGCATATTGCTTCCATGGACCCTGATGGGCTTTTGTGGTCAATCGTGTCATTGAAAACACTGATCAACAAGGCACACCTGCCGAATTTTAGCTGAGAAGAAATATTGCTCAACATATTAGGAGAAGGGTTCGGAATGTAATGACTAAAGATAGATAAATGGAACAAAATCACTAAACCCAATGCGCTGAATATCATGCCCATCACTAGACTAGCCAGCCAGGGATGAAGCTCAGTCCACGTACGTGGCTTTCAACGAGTCGTAGGTAGATAACGCTATCACCAGTAAATGTGCAGGGATATTGGAAGTAGTAGGTTTTCGTTTTTCTACCGTGGGCCAAATGCGTCAGGCAGTTGACGATCAGTATCCGGTCAGAATTCAGGGCAGACAATAGAGAGCACCTATTCAGAACGTGTCCATACATGTATGTGTGCTACGGCTGACGAGGTGCAATTATTCACAAGTGGACTGTTGTCACAGAACTCAATAGGTTCTGAGCCCAGCTTGAGATTACGCAAGAGTTTGTGGCAGTTTAGCCTCGAGTAGGACACTCAGTCCTGTGCAATTTCAAGTCGCAAGACTAATGGCCCAAAGCAATCAAGACTTGGCCTCAATTAGGGCAAGAAACGTGCAAGTAAAGTGTACATGGAGCTAAGTAAAGGCATCTTGCAGACGTCATTGCTCGTCTGAATAAGACTAACATGAGCAGGATATTTAACTAAAATGGTGAATGCACGCGGCATGGTAAATCAATGTCAGACGGCGCAGTGTTGTATTTTTTGGTCACAGAATTTCAGGCCCTTTACAAATCCCTCAAATGTGACCGGATAAAGGAGAAGCTCAATTTCAGAGGTTTTAAAAATGGCTGCTAGCAGCGTCTATTTGCGCACGTCCCCTTTTGAAGTTGTAAAGCCATATATAAGAATATAAAGATCGAAACAATGTTAATTAAGAATATAATTAGAGATGATAAAAGCCGAATACCGGACAGAAAGAAAAACTTGTTCATGGCCTGGTTCCTTATTTGTCACAGTAATATCTATATGCGGCTATAATTACAAGATAGAGGGGACAGAGAGTAAAACAGATACAGATACAGCTGAACGTCAGACTATTAAGCAACGATTCTCAATGCCATCAAATCTTAGGAATGAACCGAAATCTAAATATGACTGCTTCATTATTAAAGATATGAATGTACATATAGATATGTGACAAACCATATACTTCTAAAATCTAGTATTGGGATGAATTTATTCCAGAGCAAAAGGCCTTGGTATGTAACTTTTTCAAGAAATATTGTATTTCTTGCCTTTGCAATGTGTAACGTGACCGCTGATCCAGAATTACATAAGTGGATTTCAGTATTCCTAAGAAACAATGATTTGATTTTGGGAGACAGAGGATTGTTTTCAAATTTAAACATAAAGATACCTAGATAAATATTTGTATAAGTTGAAAATTTATAGAGTGTTCAGTTACTGGAACAGGAGTTCAGTATGGTCTCTAGGACCAAATTTTATAACCCGTAGTGACTTTTTTGTAATATTAAATTATAATAATTAAAAGAGATTAACTGGGCTTTTCCCCAAACTAACAATCCATATTGAAGACGGGGCAAGGCTAGGGTATTAATAAATAGAAAGTAGTATATTTGTTGGCAGTTATGTATTTGAGCCTTGCCCCAAATCCATAGTATACGTGAAAATGAACCTGCTGGTACTGTAAATTCCATGTAAGACCTTCATCAAAAATAGCACCAAGAAATTTGAAGGAACTTCCTTGACTTATTTTTGAATTTTAACGTACACATCGGTATGAGTATTCCTAACGGTATTAGAGAAGAGCATGTAACACGTATTTTTTCATTGATAGAAAACCGATTACTTTGGAACCAAGACGATATGTGATGTACAGTATCGACTACTTCTTTGAAATTGTTATGATTGATTAACATATTAGCATCATCTGCGGATAAAACAGTGGACGCCCAACTTAATTAAAGAAGTAAATATGTCGTTCATATAAATGAGAAAAAAAGAATAAGGCCCAGCTGAAGATGGATCCTTCTGGGGCACCTCAGCCGATAGGCTAGGAAGCTTCAAATGCAAAAGACTTGAACCGTCGATGTTCATTGATATTAAGATGCACGGTTCTGCTAGTCAGTCCTTTGTTAGTGAACCGTCGATGTTCATTGGTATTTAGATGCATGATTCTTCTCGTCGTTACTTTGTAAGCGAACCATCGGCGTTCGGTGATATTAGGGTTCTCCTTCTCATTCTTTTGTTAATGAATCGCCGATGTTCATT
>NW_019091822.1:6252-37314 GCF_001949145.1 Acanthaster planci | reverse complement strand
AACAATTGTATGGAAGGCACCTAAAGATTGTGCATGGAACACACTGAAAAAGGTGCAACCAAATATACTACGAATGGTCTCCACATGTCAAGTCACCGAATGAACACAGGAACCCTGCCCGAAGCCTTGAACCGGAGGGTCCAAATCAAACCAAAATGTGACACCACAGAGTAGGAAAACACAGTGCTGCCAGTTAAATTTGAGTATGTGAGTCCATATAGACTGAAGCTCTAAAGGGCAAAGGTGACTAATGACAACAGCTTCTGTGGAATTAGAATTATTGCAGCTGGAGAACATTAAATAATCTTCCAAACCTGAAGTAGTCTTGAGACTGTACATGCATGTACATGTAGTGTATCGGACTGTCATGAAGCAATTCTGAGTAAGGAACCACAAGTATGTAGGGGAAGGTCGTGATCAATTAAGGAGCAAACTGGGCTCATGAGAAGGTCGTAAAAATGAAATCTAAGGGACTGGAAGTGGTCGGGGCTGACCACACTAACCTCCTGGACTGACCACACTAACCTTCTGGAAGTGCACAGATATTTTCTTAGAAATTGGATGGGAATAAGATGGGTTATAAAAAGGAGGAGAGAGTGGGGAAGAGGGTCTTCGAGATTTTGACTTGCTATGTATCACATCTGCTAGCACTACTGTAGAAATAAATAAGTATACATGTAGATTAGCAGAAATGCTTGATCGTGTGAGTTCGTCAGAAGTACAACGGTTTCGTCGTAAAGAAGATGAAACTACATTACATTGTGGCAGCGGTAAAGAGTCAGTCAGATAATCACAGCCACCACTGAAGAAATGCTCAACCGGTTGTCTGAGCTAAGACAAGACTGAGAAATGGACACATTCATAGCACTGTGTGGTGAACGAGTCTTTTGCAGTCTTCTGCTATAAACTTTGAGCACCGTACTCAGCCTGATGTCTGTGATGGTTGAGATGGTGATGGTGAAGCGTACAGCACGGATGCTACTGATGATGCCAGAGTTGTTCCATTAGTGGACGCCAAGCCAGGGAGTGAGCCGTCTGACGGGGGAGCTGTGGTTGAAGACGGAGACGAAGAAGGCATGTCTGCCAGCAGAGATGACAAAAATTGTGATCCCGCAGAATCTAAAGATGGAGTGCTGAGGAGGACGGATGGCAGCCGAGCATGCTGAAGTTGACCACTGAGTTCTGATGTATTTGGGTATGGTGAGTATGATGTATTGAATATATGAGAACAAGTCTTGAAATTTTGAGATACATGTGACATGTGTAAGTAATCTAACATTGCGTAAGAAGTTAAGTGTAGTTGCTTCTATCAAAGTTGTTTCATAAATCTTAGTAGTACAGTTCATGATCTTCAGCATGCCCCAGCTTCGTTCGTCCACCAAGGCACATACCATGGAAACTAATCAAAGTGAAATTCCCAGTGATCAACAACAACCTGGGGCGAGTTCAAGGCCAAGTAGTACAGCCCAGTTGAAAATGATCAGATTGTATTGAGTGGAATTACATCAGCTGGTATTCCAGATGGTCTCCCACCAGAAATGTGGCTGGAATATCTTCATATACAGTCTCAGTATTCAAACGAAGCAAATGGAATTGGCACATGCACAAGCTCAAATGCCACCAAACATTGGCACACCTGGGTTCCAGGGACATTGTAGCTCTGACAAGATTAGGGTCCCAAAATTGAGAGACTCTGACGACATTGATGTTTATCTCAAGGCATTTGAGAACCTTGCCCACATGAATGGCTGGCCTGATGCACAGTGGTCGGCGAGGTTGGTACCCGAATTAACAGGGAAAGCTAGAGAGGCATATGCGGCATTACCTGCAGATGAAGCAGTTGATTATCATGTCCTTAAGAAGGCTATTTTGGATAGATATGAGATCAAAGCCAAAACATATCGCACAAATTTCCGTCAGCGTGCATGATAGGGCATGGAAACTGTTCGCGACTGGGTCAATGAACTTTCCCATCAATTCACAAATTGGTTGAAGTTCGCTGAGATCGATGGTTCCAACCCATTAGATATTATTGATTTAATGGTCATGGAACAGGCACTCAACAAACTGCCTTGTGACCTTAGACTCTATCTTAGGGATAAAAACCCTAAAACTTGCAAGGAATTATCAGGCATGGCAGATGCCTATGTAGCTAACAGGGGGGGTTCAGAACACTCGCATAAAGCCGATTTGTCAAAAAGTATGTGGCGATCTAGAAATCACTATTCTGGTCACAAGAGTGACTTTGGAAGTAGTAAGAAGTAAAATTCCAGTGAGCAATCAGGAATGACTTCAGTAGATGGCATAAAAGTTGGTGGTACTGATACTGATGGACCCAGTACCCACAAAAACAAAAGAGGTTATATGCAAGGGAGTAATGGTTGTGCGGGATCCAAGTATATTCCACTTAGTGAGAGGCAGTGCTATCACTGTCATGAATATGGACATATAAGTCCCTTTTGCCCTTTAAGGTCGCAAGCCAATCAGGGTAGTAGTAGTAGTCTGACGCAAGTAGAGGAAACAGCATCCAGAACAGAAAACCTTAAGTTTCGCCAAAACAAGTCACTGACTAAAGGGGCGAATACAGATATGAAGTACGTGTAGTTCCAGGGGTTCGAACAGCGGTAAATGACCCCGTGGAAATTCAAATTCAAAAGTGTATGCTTGACGGTACTGTGGAAGGCGAGCAGGTCCGAATATTGCGAGATTTGGCTTGCACACAAACAGCAGTTAAGGCGACGTTAGTACCAGCCAAGTGTTATATGCCAGGTAGGCATGTCACACTCCGTGGAGTAGGAGGACAAGTGACTGCACCTTTAGCCTTAGTAGACCTGAAATGTTCCATAGTTTCAGGAAAAGTAGTAGTTGCAGCTCTTGGCGGGCTGGAGAGAGATGTCTTGTTAGGACATGATCTCGATGAAAGTTGTGGAGAAATCCTAGCTAAAGAAATGCGTGTTTTGACCAGAGCACAGGCTCAGACAGAGTTAGAAGATTAAGTGGCAGGAGAATATGAATTAATGTCCAGTGATATTGAAGTACAACAGATCGCTGGTGAAGTACACAGTACAGATGGTAATGATGTTGGTGATGTACAGGTAGATAAACTGGGTAAGCATAGATCGTCTTCAAGTGCAAATAGTAAGAGTAAAACCTTGAATGGCAATATAAACACATCAACAGTTGAGTACACAGATGACGAAACCTTAAGAAACTCTCCAGTTTGGCAGAACAGCCTTAATCAACTTGCAACACAGTGATGAGAGTTTGCAAGGCATTAGGGACAGGCTAGTTCCTATGAGTGAGGTGGAAAAACATGGGGTGTGCTTTTATGATAGGGATGGATTGATCATGCGCAAATGGGAGAGGAAATCTTATCCAAGTGATATTGTGCATCAGATAGTGCTTCCGCAAAAGTGTAGGCTAGAAGTACTTCAGCTGGCACATGATGCTATTCTAGCAGGCCATTTGGGGGTATCCAAAACCAAAGATAGGGTACTCTCACATTTTTACTGGCCAGGTATATTCAAACAAGTTGCCGACTACTGTCGCAGCTGTCAAGTTTGCCAATTCACTGATAAGACAAAAAGTCCTCGTAAACACCCACTGTGCAATCTGCCATCATTCAGACTCTATTCAAGAGGATAGGAATTGACATTGTAGGTCCTTTCCCAAGATCCATAAAAAGGAATAGTAACCTGTTGACAATTTCTGATTATGCGACATTATATCCCGAGGCTATCCCTTTACCAAATATTCGGGCTGACACGGTAGCAAATGCCCTGATCCAAGTATTTTCAAGAGTGGGATTGCCAAAGGAAATTGTGCATGACCAAGGTACAAACTTCATGTCTCAGATCATGAAAAATATGTGCAAGAGTCTAGGGATACAACAAATCCCTACAACACCATACCATCCACAAACCAATAGTTTGACTGAACGCTTTCATGGCACGTTAAAGAACATGATCAAAACCCTAGATGACAAACAAATGAAAAGATGGGATGAATACATCCCCCATTTCTGTTTGCATACAGAGAAGTACCTAGTAAGGCTACTGGGTACTCCCCATTTGAGTTGTTATATGGGAGAAAAGTGAGGGGTCCACTGACTTTGATTACAGAGCAGTGGACAACAGATGATGACCCATCCCTAGACATACATGTACATGTAGTTCAGTCCATGATAGATATCAAGCACAAGATGAACAAGTTGATGGCTAAAGCTACAGAAAATGTAAAAAAAGTCGGAGTAAAATGAAGGAATACTAGACAAAAATGCTTCCCCAAGGATATTTGAACCAAGGGATAAAGCGCTATTGTTCCTACCGATGGGAAAATCCAAGCTTGAGAGCAAATGGCAGGGTCCATTCGTGATTTTGAGGAGAGTTAATGAGACAAATTACGAAGTCAAACTGCCTAACAAACGCAAGTCAGAACGAATCATCCGTGATGAAGCTGTGGTATGATAAAGATCATGAGAAACGAATGGCAGAATGCCACCGTATTATTGCTGAGATTGACTCTTTCTCTGTTCATGACAACAATGATGTAATTGAGCAAAAGGATGACATAGACGGAAGTATGGATATAGGGTTGAGTTACTATCAAACCCAGACATGGCAAGATGTGTCTATTGCTGACTCATTGACACCTGCCCAAAGAGAAGAAGTGTTATCTTTACTTAAGTCGTACAGTAGTGTATTCTCAGATGTTCCAGGGAGAACATATTTAGTAAAAAGTGAAATCAAACCACAAGGGCCACAACCGAGAAGACACAGAGTGTATCATACTCCGTAAGCACTCAAAGATAAAGTTCAAAATGAACTTCAGAGTATGCTAGATATGGGAATAATTGAACCAATTTCTAGTTCTTACGCATCACCAATTATTGCTCCACGAAAAACTGATAAGCAGATTCGAGTTGTCACAGATTTCAGGTCGCTGAACAAAGTTACGGATTTTGACACGTACAGTGTATGAGATGCCTAGAATTGATGAAATTCTGTAGGATGTAGCGGGTGCAAAATTCATATCCACTATCGACTTGACAAAGGCCTTCTATCAGGTTCCATTGGATGAAAAAACGAAAGAGAAATCATCCTTTGTGACACCTTTCGTTCAATTTTGTTACAATGTGTTGCCCTTTGGTATGCAGAACAGTAGCAGTACATTTCAAAGATTGATGGATACCGTTCTTGCTGGTTGCCAAGGATATGCCAAGGCATACATCGATGACATCAGTGTTTACAGTCGCACATGGGAGGAGCATATGTTCCATTTAAGAGAAGTGTTGTGCAGATTAGCAGAAGCAGGCTTAACAGCTAAACCACTCAAATGTAAAATGGCTTATCCAAAGGTTGTATCTTTGGGTCATATCATTGGTGGTGGTGTCATACAGCCACTGACAAATAAGATAGGATTGGTAAATTTTCCCAGGCCTGTGACCAAAACACAGGTCAGAGCATTTCTGGGCCTATCAGGGTACTACAGGAAATTTGTACCACACTATGCTACACTAGCAGTTCCATTGGTGGAACTCACCAAAAAGAGTGCGAAAAAGAAGCTGGCATGATTGAAATTTACCTACATGTACTTCTGTCATCACTGTAAGTGATAGATTAGCCAGCTAAGGAAAAAGGAGGCCATCTCGATCAGCATATAAATGACAGGAGAAAGGGCTCCAACCACCTACCCCTAAGTGTCAACGGGGGGAACGGATGTCGATTCGACCATGATCCAACGAGTGGGAGCGAGGCCGTGAACGGGTGCGAACACAGCGCTGAAGTCCTGTGCGGGGGTAGGCCTACTGCTGGGACGGGTAGCATAGTATGGCATGCGGCAGAACGATGCCGAGAAATGGTTCCACGATTCGGAGAGACAGTTACATCGTGGGCTATTTGCAAAGGGTGAAGGCATCTGCTGGAGAAAACGAGAAAACGATGTAGTTCTTGGGAAACAATGCTGAAAAATCTGGATGCTCGTAGTGCTGACGGGCTAGAGTCGTTTGAAGAGTAAGACCAAGCACTTGGATGAGAACGAAGTTGAAGCTGCTGCGTCTAACCTGTCTCTGCAATACAGTGTTGGAGGTCTCGAGACCGTCTCGAGACCTTTTTTTGAGGTCTCGGTCTTGGTCTCGGCCTACAAGAGTCTCGGTCTCGAGAGGGTTGGTCTCGGGAGGACTGGTCTCGGTCTTGGTCTCGGATGCCGAGGTCTCAGGTCTCCCACCCGAGACCTGCCGAGACCATGACAGAAATGCAGACAATGTGCGTCAACAATTCACGCTCAGCCGCGGCAAAATCACGTACCCGTCGGCAGCAAGCAGTGAAGACGAATGTATAGTACCTGCCAAAATTCCACGACTCTTGGCAAAGTACAAGAAACTGCGCAACAGGAACAAGAGTGGCGATCCTACAACATGTAGAATGCAACTGCTCCGGTACTTGCAACAAGTCCAGGAAACTGACATTGAAGACAGTCCTCTTAAATTTTGGCAGCAGCATCACAGCAAGTATCCCTCACTGAGCAACCTCGCACTGTCGCTTTTGTCAGTACCAGCTTCAAGTGCTCTAGTAGAGCGTGTGTTTAGCACAGGTGGAATCATAATGCGCCCCCACAGAGCCCGAATTTCAGCTAAAATGCTGGAAATCCTCATGTTTCTTAAGTGTAATCAAAATGTGTCATGCTTCAAATAGAGGAGAGTGCATTCATCTTAATGACCCTTTTACACAGTTGGTGAGTCAGGTACTACCTGGATAGTACAATTCTTTGTTAGAAACTTAAATTGTGGTCGTCTTTTGTTTTTCTTCACTCTTGTTCCAAACAAAGTGTCAGGAAAGTATTCTTACGGTAGAATGTTTACACATCAGTGAGGAAACTTGGATTGGTAAAATCATGATTTTTATATACATGTACATGTACTTTTAATAGAGAACTGCCCACTATGTTGTGTGACCCTTCTAACCTGTCCATTGATCATTACAGAGTATAACTCATAAACTGAACTCACACACACCTTTTGGCATAGTCCGAGCAACTCAAACCCCACGTTTTGCCGGTTTAAACATTTGAATATGGCCCGCCCACATTAATTTTGCTGTGCATGTACATATGGAACACAAAAACTCTGTACATGTACATGTTTAATGTACGATTATGCCGTATACTCTATACAAAATTCTATAGCATCGGCAGTCCATGCTTTCATGGTCAAAATAACTGTGTGCTGTTTTTTCCCAGAGTTCAAATAAAACTCTTTCATGGAATATTGAATATGTTGTGTGCTTTACATGTAAAATTTGCACTTAATTTTGCTGTTTAATGCCAATTGCCCACCACGTTTACCATTAATGAACTACATGTAGGCCTATATATTGTATATGTTGTGCAAGGTCTAGGTCATCTTGGTCTCGAAGTTCTGGTCTCGGTCTTGAAAGAGCTGGTCTCGGTCTTGGTCTCGGTCTCGAATACCTTGGTCTTGGTCTCGGACATAAAGGTCTCGACTACAACACTGCTGCAATAAAAAGATTGTCGTCCATGCGGCTGAAAATGTGCAGCCGACTTGAGGCGGTGGTGGTGCCCCGGGCCTCTGTGACCGAGCGGGGGTGGCCGGACGTTCACATGACTGTGCTGCATCGAGTGCCGGGCCCCACTGTTCCACACACACCTGGACGTTGGACTCCGCTGCGGACATGTGCTCACGTATGCTACCGAAGGTGTGCGGAACCTGCCGGTGAGAAGCCCTGTTAGGTGCCGTTTGCAGGCTCGGCCTGGGAATTTCAACTCGTTACACAGCAGGGTAGACTCAGTCAACACGGTCGAAATGACATGCTTGGAGGGCCAATCAGGCTTGGAGGAACTGGGGGATTTGCCTGGAACGTGGCTTGATCTATTGATAGAACTTCCAGTCCTGTGTCGGGTTTTGGTAGTCTCTGCCATTTTTACATAGAGAAAATAGCGAGGTTGCGTGTAAACGTGAAACTCTATTGTACACTAAATTCACAATAAAAAAACTAGGATGAGTCTTAGTTCTATGCAGCCTTTAACGGGGGACATGCAGTGGGTGCAGAGGGTGTGGCTTGGGCGACCTTTTTCAGCGAGGTCTGAGATGCTTTCTGTAATGGCAAGACTAGTCCTTTGACTTCATTTGAGAAAACGAATTTTTAGTCTCTTTGCCTACAGACCTCCAAATTTATTAAAAGGACAACCATAAAAGCCAACAAACCAAGTCTTTAGAAGTGGCTTGGTGTCCGGCCCAAGAGTCGTTTAGGAATCAGCCATGCTGACGGTTTTCACATTTTCTGTGTGGGCGTTTCTCCGACAGCAACCTGTTTAGCTATCAACCAGAAATGTCGTTACCGCATGTACATAGTACATGTACATATGCAAACAGAACACAGGTACTGTCGAACCAGCTCTAACATTGTATTCACAGATTGAATCAGAAGTCGTTTGCGTTGGTCGGGACTGTCTGTGACACCTCCACGTGAAAGATTAACGTGAGCGCTGTCGTTTGACAATCTCTGCATTTCTTCCGTTGATGAAACAGTCTTGGGTTTACGATTGAATTCAACTCTGACGCAACCACAAACGTCTTGCATGTGAACATATTACTGATATTAATCTTAATACATAATTTTTACAATCCGTTCCATCTCAGCGAAAAACACAGTAGGGGCCTCACTACTGCACGCGTAATGATTTCAGACAAGTTTCTGGGAGAAAACACACGAAAAACTGCAAAAAATCACTTGTACTTCTTGTACAAGATTGCACAGGGTCACTGGTCACTTTCAAATATAGTCATTTGCAAAGGTTTAGGACCAAACATACAAAATGCATTAACCTGAAGAAAAACCAAACTTTAATCAGTTATGACAACTTATGCTTATTTTTAATGTGTAACTCTAGTATTTGGTTGAACAGCTATTTGACTACATTTGACTACATGCCCAGTGACAGAAATACCCATAAAATTCAAGGTGGTCTTAAACTTTTGCAAATGGCTGTCTATTAAGTGCAGAGATATAACTGATGACAGAAAATGAACGTTTCTGAAGCAGCGCTTAACTTTGCTCTGCACTTTTCTCTAAAGTATCACAAAAATTTCGTTTCTAGAATACATTAAATTGAATATTTTTCAGTGGAAATGATACTTCCTTGCCGGTTTTAAGTTGCAGTACGTCTTCTTCATCTCGTCCGATTCTGGTTTTTTGGTCTCAATGAACCTCTCTCCTTTTGTTGTCACCGTCTGGCTGTTAATGTAGCGCACCATCTTCTTTTTCTCCTGGAATGTAATAAGGGGCGAGATGTGTAATTCAAAGGAAATTTCTTCAATTTTCCACAGACAAGGTACAGCACCTGTTGTAACAAAATGGTGATAGTCTGCTATGCCTGATTATCAAGCTAGGAATTGCAGTGTGCATATGTATGAAGTAAAACGTGTCTAGGCTGAGAAAAGCCCCCAAAAGTTTTTTTTTATTTCAGGTGTGTTCTTTTACCAAAAACAGAAAGTTTTAGGAAATTAGAAACTCTTAAAAATAAGAAACCCTGAAAGGGTTTTTGGAGCGAAACTGTGGGAAAAATCGAAATTGCAGAGTTGGGAGTCTCTATTGCTGGAAACTCTACAGAATATAAAAAGGTTGAGAACAAGTAACTCTCTTCAGAAGAACCTGTGGATGAATAGACAACCATCCAGCATATGGAGCTTGGTAGGAATTTCAGAAGGAAACTGAATGTCCAAACCTTTTTGGGTTCCATGGGCCTATGATTCTTGCTATCCTCGTCTGTGTCAACGTATCCATATTTCTCCAACACAGATTCCTTTAAATTTGTCTCATTTCTCACACATGACTTCTGGACTACCACCTGCAACAGTAGAAAAATAAAGTGAATGAAACAGGAACAATAGAAGGCTAATTAGGAAGAATCGCACTGCATCCTGAGAAGTTCATACTGTGCCACTTCATCAATCAATCATGCATATTCTTGATCTATATATACAGTCCCCACTTTCACAACCAAATGTTGCAAGTCCCATTTTTGTGACTACATGGGATGCCACAATCAATATAGTTTTACTCACATCAATTGAAATAAGCCTTTTGCGAGTTAAACTTGAGTACTATCAGATACAGTGAGTTATCTGATTGCACATACACTGTAAACAAAACAATTTGAATTCCCCAGACTAAAGACACTGTTGCTGTACCATGTGATTTAGGGCAAGCTTTTGCCAAGTAGCCATCATCTCTGGAATGGACTGGTTCCTTTGTGCCGTGCACATCCATAAAAAAGTGTATTGGTCCAAGGCATCTATTACGTATTACTAAGCAAACACCTGGATTCACGAGGTATAGCAAGTGTCTTTAGTGAGAATTCAAATTGGTATGTTCACTTGAACTTAAAGAACCCTGTGTATTAGATTTTTTTCAAATTTAACTTGCAAAAGGTTTATTGTAGGCATCCCCAACGGCCGGCAAAGCACAGTAGCAGGTTACACGTCATACAGGTGAATATGTTGATCCCCAATGTTGATCTTGTATTGTTCGTTGTTTGTCCCGTCCGATTGTTTCATTTTGTCCTGTTTTGTTCAAGGCATGTCTATACAAAACCTAGTCTTCCTGATTAATGCCTCCATTATTGCCATGCAGCTTTTTTCCTTTTTGTCTGCTTTATTTTGTTTTTATTCCAAAATTGCAGCATTATCAACAGAACCACAAACATGTACAGTAAAGGTAATCCTTTCACACTTCTCACACTGTGAAGTTGTAACTCACTGGGGTTATACTGCTTTGGTCCTCGAGTTTGCCAGACTCCTGTAGGTTGAGCAAGACCTGTGAGGCTTGCTCCAGGTCCCCTTTGGCGATGGACAGACACTGCCTGGCCTGTAGCTCAGTGGAGCTGGGGAACATCTCCCTTAGCTGCTGGATGGTCTCTTCACAGTCTGAAGTCATGGATTCTTGCTTGCCCTGCCAGTTCAAAGATCAACTGCCATCACCAACGGAAGACTTTTGAGATGCTCGGTGGCCCTACTAAGCATCTCAAAAGTATCCTGTTGAGATGTCTCCCGCATATATTGGTCATATCATAAAAACCAACTTCTTGAGTTAACCAATAGAGTAAAACATGCAAGAAAATGTTATTTGAATACATCCTGAATCTCGGTGTGTGTTATTTTTGTTAACGGTTGCTTGCATTCATTCAGTTGTGTTTCATCTTTAGCTATTTTGCAAAATTGATCAGGCAAGCATAGTCAGCATGACAGCCACCTCTATTCAAAGGGGCCACTGGTACATTAACCCTAACCATGCTGAACCGAACAAGGTTATGTAGGATTTCAATGGTCCCTAGAGGGTTAGGGTTAAAATGCCCACCGTTTTCTGCACCTTAAGTGGTGGATGTGTTTACATGTAAATAGAAATTTTCATGAAGAATCCAAATTCATTTTGTTCACACAGAACATAGGAACGTCTGCGGAGACCGACTGTGTTGAACTTAAACCTGACCACTGCACATGCTCTGAGGGAGACAAATACTGTACATGTACATGTAACACTTTCTGGGGGGAAAGGGTCTCAAAGTAGTGAAAATTATGAGAACGAACACTGAACAAATACATGTATATATATGGGTCAGTTTTCGTGGCATTTGGCAGATTTGAAAAGTTAGCTGCAGCAAGGCAGGAAACATCTTTCAAATCAATTTTTACATGTTTTCTAAAAATGCCTTTGTCCATTAACCCCTTGACGATGGGAATTTCTTCCCGAAAGCCGACTCCAAGAATCCCAGCCTCGCTTGGTCACGAAGGCCACCTGCAAATCCACTAATTCTCGGTTTGTGGCCCTGCGTGCTCTGCACATTTTGAATTACACAGTGAAAATGCTGACTGTTCGGTGGCATGCAGCTCTACTCACGCTTCCACATTCCCGTTGCCNTTTCCATTTCGGGGCAACAAACAAAAGCCAATCACTATCTATCCAAGAGCCAGGGTCTGCCTTCTTTCACTGTGTTCGCTCAAGCATGGGCCGAGAATAATAGCTGAAAAGCGGGCTGAGGATCTCAATTTTTGCGGCTCTACCAGCGTCCCAACACAAAGGGGTTAATAACCAATCATAAGCCAAAATGACAAAAACCTCAAAATCAGGATTATATACATGTACATGTACATCCTATGTATTCAAAATGCAATAAACTGAATTCAGAAATGTCAACATCAATTTCATTCATTGTTTGGCACGTTTAGCATTGTGAATCATGGCCTATGAACAGAAGTAATACAGTATACATGTACATGGCGAGCACTTTGACACCTGTTGAGTACATAATACTTTACATGAACTGCATTTGAATTGCTTTGAAAGCACATGAGCAACTGAACTCACAATTTTATTGGCAGTTGTACGAGATCCACCCCTCATCTTGGGTCTCTCCTGGTGAAGCAAGACCTGCACAGCCTGCTCCACGTCACCACTCACGTCCGATAAACATCGCTTCACTCTCATCTTGCATGCATCTGGAAACATGTCGGCCAACAACTTGATCTTGTCGTCCATGTTTCTGGATGGTGGCATGGCAGTTGCTGACTTCTAGGGGAAAAAAGAGAGTCCTTCCCACTACAATTGTATCTAACAAAAAAGCCTACAATATCAATGAAAGTGATCATGTATGTATCTTTTTACAAGATTCTATCTCCCTACTTTAATAGCCAATGACTTGCCTTGCTTGACGAATTTTTCAGAAATTATCATTACAATGTACATGTACTTGTAATACTTCAAGTTCCTTAAAATAACACAGTTTCACTATAATACACATGCATATGTATACACTGTACATGTACGGTGACTATCAAAAGGTGTATATTACAGCTTTTGCCTACATACATATGTAAAAATACACGTAGCAGCCAACTCTTGATATACAGCCAACACTACACTCACTGACAAACAATAACATCACCAATTTATTCAGATGCTCATCTGAAAAATTGATAAAACTTTAACCATCTCAGCTCCCTGGGCAGTATACAGCTTGACGCTGCCATTGCAGGCCCAAAAGGGCAAATAAAAACACAATAACCCTCTTTGCTCTCACAGTAGCCGGTTAAGTCCTGGGTGGAGAGAGGCAAGTAGGAGTAAAGTGACTTGCCCATGGTGTCACAACATGTAACCAGCAACTGGATTCAAACATCTGATCCTAATGTTCTTTGGCAACAAACCTCCACCACTAGGCCTCCTGCCTCACTGTATTTCTTACCCCAACATCAAATTTGACAACACTCAGGGGTGCTGCCACGGAGCAACATTTGCTAAAACAAGCTATGCACAGCAGTCAAGCTTAAGTTCAACACGTGGTCTGCCTCCACAGACTTCTCAGATTCTGTATGTGCACACATGCACATGTACATGTATCAAACAAATCGGGAATTGGTGAGTTAACACACAAGTAAATGCCCACCAATGCTGTCAGCCATCCGTTGTCCAGGTCATGTAAATGCCCTCTGTTTCAAAACAGTTAAGCAGATCAGCAATAAAAATATCCACAAAAATGAAGGAATTCAACGAACTACATGAAGGTAACAAATCCATACACTGTACCTACCCAGGTCTCTCTCTTTTTCCCTCTCTTGTTTACATCACTGCTACTGCCCTCCCCCTGTTTACTGGAGGCCTCTGACGGCAAAGAGTAGGGAAGCTCAATATCTTCCTCGGGGGGTATCAGTGCTTCTTTTGTTGTCATGAACTCTTCTACTGATGACGGTGATGTTGGTGGAGTTCCTGATAAAGGCAGGTATCATATGTGTAATCATAATTGCTTCAACAAACTGGAGAGGTTTTAGTTTGTATGACATCAGTAATAATTACAGTAGCGCACCAATACTCATACAGTAAATATGCGAATTGTTAAGCTCAAACCTCAGAAATACATGAAGTCAGAACATTATAATACAGCGGCATAGGAAAAGTATTGTTCGTTCTGTCATAAAAGCTCCGAATTTGGCAGACATATACATGTACATGTAGCTTTAGGTATTCTTTCAGAATTAAGATACTGAGGCATTCACGATTTTACCCCAATGGTGCGTGGCAGCCAATTTTCAAAATGGCCACCATTTTGGATTTGCTCCTACCGGTACATGTACATGTATGTATGCTGTATGTGTCTCTCAGCCGTACAAATCTCGCCTGGAAGCGGTAGGATTGAACATTTTTTATGCAAAACGATCACGGAGAATTATGTGGAGGTTGAAAAAATAGTACTCACGATTTTATCCATGTTGTGTGCGGTAGCCATTGTTTCAATATGGCCGCCATTTGGGATTTGCTCCTATGCTATACATGTATGTGTCTCTCAGCTGTACAGATCTCAACAGGAGGCAGTACGCTCACACATTTTGCGTGCAAAACAGTCATTAAGAAATAAGTGGCGGTTTAAAAAATAGTATCCATGATTTTACATATGTTGGGTGTGTTTCTTTACCCTATAAATTGCACTTGGGACAGTCAAAAGAAGAAATGTGCATCCAAAATACATTTATAATGTACATGTATGTTGTTACTGAAGAAGACAGTGGACTAAACAAGCAATTAGTCTGCTTTTGCTTCTGGGAAATTCAACTTCTTTGATTGTCCTACATATTCTGTAAGAGCATGTAGAATGGGATTATGAAGGTTTGCTAGGTATGGGAGCAATATACATGTTGTCACTTTTTTGTACAAATCCAGGTAAGTGTTTCAATACTCATTATGCTCTGACAGGTGAACTGCATTTAAAAGCAGCGTGTTCCAACAGGTTCTTATAGACTTTGTCCTAGGACCTATTTTGCAACTTGATAACAAACTTCTTACATACTTCTGATCGTAGAGGATTTGACCGATGTGTTGAGCTCAACAGCATTCTCCCTCACAGGAACTCAGGTTAGTACACTGCAGTGCAGCGTTTTTGCAATTACAATGTTTTTGAATCCTTTCTGGCAGCCACAGGATACCAGTTCATAGCAGACTGATGCTGCTTCAGGCAGAGTGGTCCAAAGTGGTTCATACATGTCATAGGGTCCATCCCTCTGAGTCCATCCCCAGCTGGTTGGAGGTAGTAGAACGAGCCGTGTCATCAGTACTTGGATCCAGATGAGGCCACCCTGGAATACGGTTCATTTGACATGTTTCAATGCAGCACGGGTTGGTGGAACTCGCTGTGCTGAACTTTTTTTCATGAAGAGTTTCTTCCTTGCTTTGTTTATGTCTGTACATTTGCTTGTGTGGTCATACAGAAGAATGACAAACTGCTCAATTGACTGCATTGTCTCCTCTTCAATGGCTGTTGGCGCATTTGCCAGAGTCAACATGGTATTGGTGAACTCCAGCAATGAAGCCCATGTAGCCTGTGCTGATTTCTTTCCATGCCCCACGAAGGCGGACACTGTATCGCACCCAGTGAAGGCGTGGAAGATTGGCAAGGCACATGCTTCTCTGGACCCAGGGAGGCTGCTATTCCGTGGGCTGGGAGGTACATGTAGCGGAAGTGTTTTCCTGTTCCCTGTATCACACCCAGTGAAGGTGTGGAAGATTGGCAAGGCACATGCTTCTCTGGACCAAGGGAGGCTGCTATCCCGTGGGCTGGTAGGTACATGTAGCGGAAGTGTTTTCCTGTTCCAAAAGTAACCCATAGTTGGAGTTCTGATGAGAGCTTCTGAGCCACCACCACTGCAAGCACCACATCACTGTCCACTGTTCGTCTTTGTATTTGGTGACGGCCATGTTGTGTCGCACGGGCCACATGAACCATCATGCGGGTGTCTGCCTCCTTGTGGTTGCAAGGTGCAAATGAGCCAAAATCTCCCTGCTGTGGCACAGTTAGCACCTGTTCATCAACAGTTACCACAAGTTCCTTTCCTTCTTCTGCAAAGGTTTCTGCAGCTGTCTTTGATAGAAAATTGAAGAGCTCCATTTTGTTGAAGTCCATACGCAGAAAGCTTTGCCAGTTACCAGGGAGTCACAGAGCTGACAACACGACACTTTTTCCCCGCTTCTCCCTGGTTGAGGCTTTCAGGCTATCGTTTCTGTAGCTGTCCCACATGAGGTCTAGACATGAAGCATGTTGAAGTTGCCGAACAATGTATGGGATGAACACTTGATGTGTGTAATCTTCAAATGTCTCTGCAATACCTGATTGTAGAATCTGTGTTATTACAGCCCCATCTAGGACAATAGCTGTCACCAGAGGGGCCTTTGACGGGGACTCAGCAAGGCCTCCAAGCAGACAAGCATATCACTCGTTACCCAAGTGAAGTTTGCCATTCTCAGATAGGGCCGGGGGGCATGCTTGGTTTCCATGACGGAAGAATTCATCTATATTTCCGTCCTGTGTTTGGCAGCCAATGTACAGACACGAGAAGAGCTCAACATCATTCTTCAGTGATGCAATCTGCTGTTTTCCTTTGGAACCACTAGGTTTTACACTGCTGAACAGTGGGAGTCTGTTTTGATTGATATTATTGTCAATTGGTTTGGTTCTGTCTATAAGACATTCTACAGTGAATTTCTCAAACTGCTCCTGGCCGATCTTCTTAGCTTTCTGCACGGTCGTCACTACTTTAGGGTTGGCAATTTCCTACATGTACTTTCGCTGTTGATGTTTGGGCCAGCAAATGTTCCAGTAAACTGCTCTCTATTCACGAACATCTGCTGCCTGACAATCTGAGCAACACGAGCAAGGTGGAGGGCATCACTGTCACTATCACGCTCACAGGCTTTTCCTAATGCCTCTCCAATGTCTTCCTCAAAAACCAGAAGCACATCTCGTCCTTTGGCATGAGCTCTCAGACAAGGCAGCTGAGCTAATGGACGTTCCTTCAGCCTTGTGGAGTTCACTCGCTATTCAAGGATTATTCCAAAGTGTTCCTGTCTTGACGAGTACAGATTTGCAAGATCAGAAGAAGATGGGAGCAGTACATTTTCAAGTCGAGTTTCCTCCATGAACAAGACAAGCTCAGCCAGTGCAACTTTTGACATCACCCATTCATGGTCATTCTTGTGTTCAGAATCCCTTGCCCTTTTTACACCCTCAGCTCGACACTAAACATTTCTTATGATACTGTTACGCTCCCACAAACTGTTTCCCTTTATGCAAGTAGATTATAGTGCACACGCTACTACACACACCACTTACCCCACAGCCAGCGCGCAATGACCATCTACACGTAGACTGTACGGATTGCATTCCACGTGTGATCCTGTTGCTCTATGCTGCAACATGCCCTTGAACCGCAACTCCGAAGCACACTTCCAACTTAGTCATTTTCTCCCAAATCTTCCTCGAAGTCGATCCTACTTTCAGTCGCACACATAACCTGTACATTCGACCCACACAGACCCCCAACTCATACCGTAAGTGTCCCGCCAAACCACACACCAAAAGCCTGTGTCCAGTTACGGCACAGCGAGGTCAATTACTTCCGCTCACCCTCAGTTTTACCCCGTAAGAATTACATGTACGTGTAGATTTCCTAGCCATCCAGACACTAAGTGTAGTACACAAACCAATGTACCGAGAGAGGCTCACCCTTTCCTTTCCCTCATTGACCAAGTCCCCTGTAGCTCACCCACGAACAGCCTTTCACCCTCCCACTCCCAAACTACTACAGAAACGAAGTCAGCAAAGACCAAGTGTGTACAAATCCCCATAGACTTTTCTTCCGTAGACTTTTATAGGTATGAATTATTCATAACTGCCCCCATCCAGTAGTCCCATTGGCTAAGACGCAGACCCAAAAGTCTATATAAAGTGACCAGCTCCAGCAGTCAGCACCGATCATTCCCGAGCGGGCAGCTTTGGAGAAACAACTCCCTGACCGTTCGTGAGTGTATAGCTCCGATATGAACCACCTTCCTTTCACTCCCGAATAAATGGCTCAGATTTGGACGAGCAGTACTTGAATAATATCCAGCCTTACTAGTAGCAGTTGCTCATTGTAAATATGGAGAAGATGTAAATAATTCTTCGGAATAAAACAGTATTGTGTGTATAAGTCAGTCCAATGAGTCTCAGTCTTTATGATAACGACTCCCTACCCCAAAAGAGATGTTACACTGGCAGCAAGCGGTGGGATATGAACTTATACACATCATCGAAGTTTAGCATGACTTTTCATTAACTACTACATAGCTCAGCTTGAAGCTAGGAAACACCAGCCCAAGGAGAAGCTGATGGAGTTTGTTGCCGACGTTCGCCGTCTCGTCCTCCGTGGCTACCTGACAACAGATCCAGTTACAAGGTAGAACATTGCTCTTCACCATTTTCTGAAAGGCTTCTCTGATCAGCAGATGGCAGTTTCCGTCGGCATGACGAATCCCAAGTCCCTCAAGGATGCTACAACGGCAGTCGAAAATTTCCTGAGTCTCTGTGACACTACGAGCTCTGGAGAGTCACATCGTTTGAACACTGTGCAAGCAGCTCCTGAGACTGGCAGTGAGTTTGTCACCACAAAGCAGTTTCGACAGTTCCACGACAACCTCGACCGACGACTGAATGGAATCGTCAAACTGATCAAAAATCTAGACAATATCTAGACAATATCATCATCCTGTCATCAACGTTTTCCGAGCATATAGGACATCTCGATGAAGTCTTGCACTGTCTAGGGACAGCTGGACTGAAGCTGAAACCGAGTAAATGTGAACTTTTCCAGACAGAGGTTTTATTTCTTGGTCATCTCATCACACAAGATGGTGTCAAACCAGACCCTAGTAAAGTTTCTGCTGTGCAGNAGCTGGAATGAAGAAAAGCTGTTCCAGCTTGTGAGCAGTCTGTGAGGAAAGGCAGCCGAGTATGTTTTCGAGCAACTTGATCCTGAAGCCATCAAGTCCTTCGACACCTTGACGAAGGAGCTTGGCAAGCGGTTTGGCGAACGCCAGTTGCCAAACTACTACATAGCTCAGCTTGAAGCTAGGAAACACCAGCCCAAGGAGAAGCTGATGGAGTTTGTTGCCGACGTTCGCCGTCTCGTCCTCCATGGCTACCTGACAACAGATCCAGTTACAAGGGAGAACATTGCTCTTCACCATTTTCTGAAAGGCTTCTCTGATCAGCAGATGGCAGTTTCCGTCGGCATGACGAATCCCAAGTCCCTCAAGGATGCTACAACGGCAGTCGAAAATTTCCTGAGTCTCCGTGACACTACGAGCTCTGGAGAGTCACATCGTTTGAACACTGTGCAAGCAGCTCCGGAGACTGGCAGTGAGTTTGTCACCACAAAGCAGTTTCAACAGTTCCACGACAACCTCGACCGACGACTGAATGGAATCGTCAAACTGATCAAAAACAAGCCGGTTAACAGCCAGAAACCTGCCAAGCCTGTCGAAGCCAGCAAACAGAAAACTGCTGAAGCCAAACAGCAGAAAGCTGATGACGTCACTTGTTTTAAGTGTGGCGAGCCCGGCCACTTTGTGAACAAGTGCCCTGAAACAGCGGCTTCTTTAAAGGAGGTAGTTGTCACACAGCTGGAAAACTAACAAGGACCGTGCCATCCGGCCTGGCATCGGTCTGTCCCAATGAACAGAACACGATCCAATTAAGAAGACAGCAAATTCAGGGCATGTCTGCATTTTTAAAAGTGCAGATATGCGGAACACCAAGCGAACTATTAGTCGACACAGGAGCAGCGGTAACCATAATACTTACAGACTTATAAACCTTTCACCCGAGAACACTGAATTTCAAGCTGGTACAATCATCGGCTACCTGCCTGGAGTTGATGCGGTTGAAATGTTGCCGAGCAAGAAAACTTTGAAACCAATCATCTTTATCGTGTCATGCGCGTGTGCAGAGAACATGCTCGCCATATGCCATACACATGCAACCCAGTCAGCCCCGCCACCCCGACCCCCCTCAAACTTCTGACAAGTGGTCAGAGAGTTTGTAAGATCTGTACGAGAGGAGTTGTGAGAACCTGTCCTCACACCAACAGAAAACATTGCGTGAACTTTTGCCAAAACATGAGAACACTTTTGCCAGGATTTGGGAAAAACGTTGATAGTGCCGCACACTATTGACACTGGCGACACACGCCCCATTAGACAGCCTCCTCGTCGTCCTCCCAAGGCGTTTTAGGGCGAGGAGGAAAAAGTTCTTGAGAGCCAATTAAAGGTGGGTGTTATACAAGAATCGACATCCCCCTGGGCATCACCAATGGTTTTTGTACGGAAAAAATGGCACAACTCACCCTTGTGTCAACTACAGAAAGCTGAATGACGTCACGCGTTGTGATGCATACCCCCTACCCCGAGTTGTTGACTGTCTAGATTGCCTCAGCGGAGTGAAAATATTCAGCACCCTCAATCTGCAGTTGGGCTACTGGCAGATTGAGGTGAAGAAGGAAGACCGTTCCAAAACCGCATTCGTCACCCGGAGTGGACTGTACGAATATATTACCATGCCCTTCGGACTTTGCAACGCACCCAGTACCTTTGAACACTGTACGGAGCTCATTCTCAAAGGGCTGCAATGGCGAACACTCTTCAAATATCTAGACAATATCATCATCCTGTCATCAACGTTTTCCGAGCATATCGGACATCTCGATGAAGTCTTGCACTGTCTAAGGACAGCTGGACTGAAGCTGAAACCGAGTAAATGTGAACTTTTCCAGACAGAGGTTTTATTTCTTGGTCATCTCATCACACAAGATGGTGTCAAACCAGACCCTAGTAAAGTTTCTGCTGTGCACAACTAGCCCCTTCCCAAGAACATCACCGATGAACGCTCTTTTCTCGGAATATGCTCCTACTACCGCAGGTTTATCCCCAAATTCGCCACGATAGCCAGCCCCTTACATCGTCTGTTAGAGGTCGGACAGACATTTAAGTGGACTTCTGCCTGTCAAGCGGCTTTTGAGCGATTGAAAGCTGCACTCACCGGCGACAAATCCTGTCGTATCCCAATGATGATGGTTTATTCATTATTGACACCGATGCTTCAGATACAGGCATTGGTGCGACTTTATCTCAACTTCAGTGGTGTGATCGGGGGGGGGAAGGAACAACAGCCAATGGCATATGCCAGTCGTTTGATGACAAAGACGCAGCGACGCTACTGCACAACGAGGTGAGCACTTCTCACCATCGTCACTTTCCTCCAGCATTTCCAACATTACCTACTGGGAAGACAGTTTCTCATCAGAACTGACCACAGTGCTCTTCAGTGGATTATGTCCTTCCATGAGCCTGTTGATCAGATGGCTAGATGGCTCCAGATCCTGTCACAGTTCGACTTCAAGATCGAGCATCAACCTGGGAGAAAACACGGCAATGCTGATGCCCTCTCCAGGGTGCCATGTGATCCAGACGATTGCCCGTGTTACGAGGGAAAGACTTTACTTGCTGATCTCCCCTACGGCGGTTGCGAGAAGTGAAAAACCAAAAGTGAGTTGTGGTCTGACTTCGCCAAAGTAGATGATGTGATTCCCCTTTCGACCAGGCGTGTTAACGCTACCTCAGCTGAAGTTCTTTTCCTACAGAGAACTTCACCACACCATCACCCTCAAGCAATGACGTCAACCTACAGGCCATGCCAATATCCATACGGACAGTCCTCGCACTGATGGCAACCATAGTAATGCTCCTACTTGTGCCTATGTGCAGCCTAGGTAAACTTACTTGGCGCTCATGCAGTGAGTCTACTGGCGACATTGACAATGGACAGTTCAACAGTCGCTTTTCGCACACAGCCACACCTACTGAAGAAACTCCGGGAAATCCAGAGTCCCCACCGCCATTCGGGTAGTACAGCCCCACGAAAGAACTGAGTTTCCCACACTATCCTCTGACCCAGATGGAAAAGAGGTGAACTGCAACGCACCCTGCATTCCCCATAAGGATGCCGATGCCGGTTCAAGTACCGGGCAGCAACTTGCAGAACACTCAAATCCAACTGGACAGCTAGACGACCGAGATGATAAGGTAACCAGTGATCGTGCCCCTTCAAGCACCCCTGCCGGTCCCACCGCCGGACGAGCCACATCTTGGGTCGGTGGCTACACCAGCGAGGAAGTAGCTGAGTTACAACGATCAGATCAAGACCTGAGGCCCATCATGGAATTGATACCGAAATCAGCCAAGAGGCCCAGCAGAGACCAGATAGCACGAGAAAGCCCAACCACAAGGAACCTGTGGTTGTTGTGGCAACAACTTGTGCTTAGGGATGGCGTCATTTTCAAACGATGGGTGACTTCAGACAAAACCCAGTCTTACCTACAGCTTGTCATGCCACAAGAACTGTGAACTGCTGTTCTTAGAGCTACACGTGATGCTGTCACCACTGCATCATCTTGGTGTCAAAAAAACAACTCAGAAAATCAAACGCCAGTTCTACTGGTACAGACTGAAGGAAACAGTTCTTGACTGTATCTGGAAGTGCGCAAAATGTGGCGCCCAAAAAAGGCCGCACACAACCCCACGAGCACATCTTGAGGATTATCGAGTCAGTGCACCAATGGACAGACTTGTGACAGACATCCTTGGTCCTTTCCCCATAGGTGACAACGTGAATCAACACATCCTTTTAGTCGGTGATCAGTTCACAAAATGGATGGAAGCCTACCTGATTCCCCCACCAAAAGGTAGACACAGTAGCTCATAAAATCGTCTACGAATATACATGTATCTTCCGTTTTGGCCCGCCCCTTGACATGCACTCCGATCAAGGTCAAACTTACGAGTCTCATCTCATGCAATAAGTGTGTAAACTGTTAGAAATCCACAAAATGCGAACTTCTCCATATCACTCATCTACAAATGGAGAGGCAGAGCGATTCAATCAAGTTCTGGTCGACATGATCGCAGCATACGTCGACAATGACCAATGCAATTGGGACATTCACCTGCCTCTCTTAACTTCTGCGTACAGAAGTTGTCAGCATAAAGTGACAGTATATTCACCTAACATGCTCATGTTAGGTCGACAAACTCACCTACCAATTGCGATTGTACTCAGTGGCCCTGTCACAGAAGACCGACCGCAAGATGAATGAGAGTATGTTACGTAATTACGTAAACGAATGGAAAGCGCTCACCCCCTTTGATCGCAAACATCTTGGTAAATCTGCGGAGCGGCAAAAGAAAGACCACGATCCCCATGTTTCCCAAAGAAACTATCAAGTTGGTGACTTGGTTTGCATGAGAGATAGCACAAAACCCTTGGGTTATCTTCCAAGTTGAAACCCGCGAAATGGCTTGGCCTCTGCATCATCCTCCGAACATTAAGTGATCTTCTATTTGAGATCCGGTACAATCAGCGATGAAAAACAAAAATTCTTCACCATGACCGGCTTGAACAGTATTTAAGTACTGAAGTACCTAAATGGATGCTGGACCTTTGTAAGACCCTGCTTGGGAGGAGCACTCTTTCCACCCATGCCAAGCAACTATATCGCGCCAAGAACACCGACTCTCACTCATCAGCCCATGTTTCGTCTGAACCGACAGCAGTGCCCTCAAAATCACTAACTTCGATCTTCCCTGAGATGAAAAGTAACCGGACAAGACGGAGGCCAGCTTGACTGCAAGATTTTTCTAAGCACCCCCCTTATACACAGACATTCGCGTTCGATCGACTACTATAGGTTGACAACCCTTTTACCCTTGCAATACTCTTAACCTTGTATTCTACAGGTTGAACACTTAGAAACAGAGCAGGACTAGTTATCCTTGGCCACTACCAAACACAAAATTTAATGTTTTTCTCTCAAGCCACCTGTTGCTCCTTCCATTTCCGATTTCTTTCCTGGGTGTAAATCAGTCTGCACGACCAGTCATTGACCTGTGGTCATTCTCAACCAATGACCTTTCAGCCGGAAAAGATGGTCAGCAATTGTGCACGCATGTCTTACTGAGAACATCATCATTTTCTTTCTGGTCATCCAACCAACATATCCTATTACCATGGAATGCTCTATCTGCATCATCAGTTTTACCAATGCCGAATCCTTGCATCGGCATTTTCAAATGCAGCATATGCCCTGGTACACCAGACAGTTTGTCTGCGGAGTTTGTAAACGGGGTTATGCCAAACTTCCTCTACTACTCAAGTATAATCAAAAGCGCTGGCACCACCGACGTGCCCATTCCTACCAGGGGCTTGTTACGCCGGACGAAATGGTTTCAAGCCTACGTGAGCAATGGATGGGACACCACCAACAACGGTCAGACTTCCCATCGCTAATCCTCTCTCTGATGATCCCAGCAGACTCAAGACCTACGACTCCTGATCCCTACCGTAGCCCTGGTATGCCGTTGCAGGACGAGACAGCACAGCCCCCAAGCCCCCTCAACGATGCCCCCGATAATCCAGAGTCTTCCGATGCAGTCCTTCCCCCAAGCAAAGTGACACCTGCAAGCCCCTCCCCTGACGATGCTTCCACACCATCACACCCAAGTGCCCAGACCCTGACGTCGGAGACCCTGTCTTCGGACACTCTCACTCAAGCGATTGGCCGGCTGAACAAGCATTTGGACGACATGGAGAACAGTCTTGAACTCAAGATAAAAGAGGTAGTGCAGGCACAATCTTCCCACCTTACTCAAGTGTTTATGCGTAGCCTTGGAGACAACTGATATAAGCTCAATCACCGCAATCTATCGAACTCAGTGTTTCTGTTCAGTGTCCATGATGGACACTGATAAGTCAGTCCAATGACTCTCATTCTTTATGATAACGACTCCCTACCCCAAGAGAGACGTTACAATACTTTGCCTCCTGAGCGAATACATGTATGTCACCACCTGTTTTGAGCTTTGCCAAGAGGTGGATATCTTCAACAAGTTCTGCTTTATCTCGTACACACTGATCCAGCTGAAAAGTCGTAGCTACGTGAAGCATGTCTTTGCTTGATTCTCCACAAAAAAACGTGGCATCAGTTGAGATCAGTTTCTCAGAACTTGAAGACCCTGCCCTGGTATGTTTGCCTGGAACATCAGCATCTTCAGAGGGTAATTGAGAAGCTGGTCACTTCTCTGCTCTTCGTAGCATTGTTGTGTTGTAGCGCAGCATGCATGTGTGGCGCCATTTGGCTCAGTAACCATAACTGCTTCAATGCCATCTCCTTTGTCTATTCTGTGTAGCTGTATTGTTCTTGGTAGCTTCCCCAATTCATTAAACTTTATCAAGTTTGCTGGGCCAGTGTTCTGCATCCTTTTCCACTGTCTTTGATTGTGCCGGACAGTTCAGATGCTCTGGGTTGTCTTCTTGACATATAACAGTCTATTTCAGACAACTGTGAAGGCCGCCCTTGGCATGTCTGAATGAACTGGAACTGTTTAGACATGGTTTAGCCTTGATCACCTCTCATCTGAAAAGGTATCAGCACCCACTAACTAATATTTTACCATGCCTCTACCTATATATGTAAATGTATTTAAAGTACCGGTAGCAGAACGTGGAGATTTGGGTGTCACACACTCGATCCTGCTTTGCTTTAAATGTTATGGAACCAGTTAAATGGCATAAGAATGATAAATTCAAAGTTTAATTCTCAGATTACCTCATAATACATAAGAAAGCATCATGTTTCAATCATCCCTTTAAGCAAACCATTTGTGTACCTTCATTATTAAAGTCCTCTCTTGATTTCATCTCCCCCCGTCTGATTTAATTCCACCCCCGTTTCCCAAAAAATATATATACACCATATGCCTTGAATTACACCTAAATCTATCTTACCGATGCAGTTGTTGGAATATAGCTGCATGAAATATCCTGTTACAAAGAGAAGCCGACCATTAGACTGGCTGCAAAAAACATGCATGTGTGCTGACACCAGCATGTAGGCTACAGACTGTTCTGCAATATGCTGTGCAACTAAGTGGCATGCACATGCATATGCATACCTATGCATGTGTGTGTGCCACTTCCTGTCATTAGTTTCTGCTTACATGTACATGTAGGTGTACTGGCTGTTTCTCACACCACTATTTTTAGAACAATGTGTTCACTCAGTGTCTGGTCATCAGACACTGAGTGGCCCGAGTGTTGACTCAGGCCACTCAGTGTCTGGTCTTATGGAGCCGACATGTACCATGTGTACAGATATTATGGTTATATGCATTGTATACATGTGGTGTATACATGTATACACCGTTCATTAAACTGTAGCCTGATTCTCTTCTAAGAACCAACAGTCTTGTGTTAGTTCTAGCTTTTAGAGAGAAAAACAGCCTGGGACATTATTTAAGTTAAGTAACATGATTTTTTAAAAACAATGCAAGAATCTTAAAATTCTCAGCACAAAATGGGTGTCTTAATGAAGTCTGTATAAATGAACAGATGTATGGAAGATTGGCCGCCATTTTGGCTAAGAATTGGCAGTCGTTTAGTCACTTAGGTAGTTGGGGACGAAATAAACAGTCAGGGAAGTCTGTAAGCATCATTTCTTCAACTGGAGAAACAAACTTGACAATCTCAGCCAAATTTACTGTATCATATCAGATGCAACCATCGGTGATTGGCGGCCATTTTGAAAAATGGCTGCCACCCCCCCAATTAAAATTTCAAATGCCTCAATATCTAAAACTGTTGTTACTCTACATGTATACCTGTGCCAAATTTGGTGCTTTTATGACAAAGTGAACAATTGGCTCCATATTTTTCACTTACATGTAGTCGCTGTACAATTATAAGACCCTTCATCTTACCTTCTGTGCAAGCCGTCAACAAGACCTCTGCAGACAGCTGAAAGATCCACTCATAAATTGCATCACTTTTCAATAGAAAAACAAAATTCAAGAATCTGTAAAACAGTTCTGACCTTCAAAGGAAAGCACAGAGTGCTGTAGAATGGTTGGTTCCACACATGCAAGATTTTAGATACACGAATTACCCCTTCCTGCATTTCTACTTGAGTGTTGCGTAGTCAGGTACTTAACGTCCAACAAAATGGCTTTCAGATCTCACATTTGTAATTTAATCTCTCATGTCCTGAATGCCAGCACTCACCTTCCGATGTCTCTGAAGCTAGGGATATAGGCCTCCATCATCTCAGCAAAGTCTTCCACATCAAATTCATCTTCGTTCCCAACCTCTTTGAGAACACCCACCAGGTAGTTGAGAACTATGTCATCATCAATTGCACTATCGACAGGGGCAACAGACAAATCAGAGTGAGCAATGCCCACCATTTTACGGAGGGAGAAGAAATTACAAGCAATACTGTTTCATCAATTTGTCAAAACTGTGCAGTGTGAATCTCTCTTCCTTGCGAAAGTCTTACCCAATTGAGGATTGCGGTAGATGTATCTTCAAAAAGGTGTCTAGTGCTGATGTTACAATGCCTTTTCTTTCCATCCTCAATGACATGTAATCTGTGAGATCAAAACACAAAAGAAATCCAATGGGCCTTGACTCGCGATTCTGCTTAGCATGCCATTGCCGACAATGAATAAAACACAGTGACAACTACACCTTAATGACATTGTGCAGGACCTAACAATTATATTCTGTTCTTTAATATGATAGAAAACAAATACAGTTTCATTGCACATGCACATTAAGATTTGCACATTTACTGTGATCACATGTATCTGCTGAACACTGCAACGGAACATGCACAGCGAGTGTTTTATGGGACTTTAAATATCACCATGTCAAACATTAATCTGGTTTCACGCCACATTATCATATTGAATTCATATATTCCCAAAACAGTATTCCACGTTTGGCCGATTTAAATCACCTTGATTTATGTACAGGTAGATCACTTATTTAAATCAACACTTTTAAGAGAATATGTTTCTCTTGAAATTTCTCTTTCGACTGATTGGTAATTTTTCCAGGTTTTGTACATTTCAATCAGCAAATACCCCCCTCAGTGAGCCCATCAGCTCCTAGTATTGATAAGAAGTACTGTACACTGTATATGTGAGTTTTTGTCTCCTTGGGAGCCTCAGCCAGTGCAGTATGGCGAAGAGATGATTGCTAATCACTCTGAGGAACTTCTTTGCCTAAAGGTACATGTAATGACTTGCCCTGAGAGTAAAGTTAAGCCCTGTAGAGTTCTTTAAATACATTATAAGCTAGAACTCAGATGCGCACAAGTATGAAAAATTGCATGGTCTTAAGACGACCAAGCAATCACAAAAATACATTATGCTAGGAAGGATTGCAACAGACTTTTGGCAGAAGAGGTCATTCTTGTCCAGATACACATGTAACGAGGACATAAAGCCCGAGAAGTATTATGTGTAATATGTACATGTATTGCTTTTAAAAGCTTAATGTCTTAATTTCAGTTCAATTTGAAAAAGCACATCAAGTAAACTTTCCAACAGAGTGAACAGACATGCATGATTTGTCTTGGACACGTCTGCCTTGTTGCTATTGCTGCACAATATGGCTAATTACATGTGTATTTCATTTTCGGAGTGTTCCTGATTAGTACGTCATTTTGAGTGGAACCAAGTCTTGAGAAAATACCGTAGATACATGTGTATATGTACAAGGCCCAAGGAAGGATCTGCCACAAAGTGAAGGCTACATGCTGAGGCTGCCACATTCAGCAAAGCAGTGGTGGACCAACTTCCTTGTTCACATGGAAGATGTCAAAAAGTCAATCACTTTTGTATGTTTGTTTTAAAATTTTCATAATGATACTTGCGAGAAACTTGTAAAGTGAAAATTTGTTCCAAAATACACTATACATGTACGTGTACATCTAGATTCTGAGTGTGAATATTCTCAAGCATGTTTTACAAATTCATGCATGAAGCCTAGTAAACTCTCAGTGATTTTGCATAATTAGCTTGGCTGAACATTAAGACCAACATAGACAGGACTGATGCTTCAAAACTATACATGTACCGTACAACTACATGTATTTGTAAATGCACATTGTAGGAATTTAACTTTATTTTCCCACATGATTTCTTAAATACATGTCCAGTCAAACTCTGTAAATACACGATTTTGATTGTAACAATGAAAAATTTTGATCCCAATCCTTTCTTTTTCCAATTGTTTTCATTTCTGAGACTACATGTACTACTAGTATGTTCCTGTCATAACAAAGTAAATTGTTGGGTCCAAAGTTCCTCTTTTTAAGGTTCAACTGTACCGTATTGTGCCATACAAACATTGAGTCCAAACTTCATCACCCACATTTGCCTGAAAATGTTTCAACATTTTGATGCTATGTTTGGCACACATCCTTTCAGGTCCCCTTTGTCAACACATCTTGGCTAAAACACGTACATGTACACAACCATCTAAGCAGAAGAGAACAGGCTTTGGAAAACCCTTTCCAGGGACTGTAGATGGTCAGGGATGGAATGGCCAAGGAGTACCTAGATGTAAGTTTTCCTGTAATGTACATGTACATGTAGTTTTAATAGATGTACATGTACATGTATGTCAACCATAGTACCCCCATCACACAATACCATAGGGTCACATCATTTGACATGAAAGTGTCATGGAAATGAATGCACATGTATTGCTACATGTGCTGGATCACACATTTTTATTGCTTGCATAAAATATTCAATTTGGCACTTTATAACACAGTAGCCTTTGTGAACCAGGCATCAAGGCTAAGCTGTAGAACTGTAACATACATACAGTACAAGTACATGTAGATTGTACAGCACTCCCAAATCCTCCTATTGCAATACCATTTTACATACACCCTAGGGGGTTAGGGTTAAAGTTAAATGCGCATTGTTATCTTCACTACTTCCACAATGATAATAATAGTAATTGAAAATGTATAATTTTCAAAAAATTTATCATTAATAAATGAAAATCTACAATTTACAAGTAAAGTCAATCAAGAGTTTTCTCTGGAGCTATAATGCTTACGCCAATAGATTAAGGCTTCAGAGACAGAAGTACATCGACAAAATCACTGATAAACGAATCAAAATGTCAGTGTTGCACATGTGATGTCAAGGTATGCATGCTTAAATTATATGTATGCCATAATCACATGTAAGTGCCCCCGAAAAGCCAATATGAATCCTCAGTTTGATTCTAATTCTTAGTTTTGGTGTGGAGGTCATGATTGGAGACCGCTGAGGAAGAAAACAGAATGCAATTTCCATCGAATCCAACAGAGAGTCCATAGTCAGGAGATTTAGTAGCTATTCACTTGAAAGACAAGACTAACAGATCATTTGTGGCAAAGGTAGATGGATGGGATGGGTCAAGAACAAAAATATATGTACAGTGGATGAAGGGATCTTAGATGAGGTAGTGGAGACCTTGGGTATTAGGAGTAGGTAGAAATGTGAGACCATATGAAGTAGATGTGAATTCAGGTCATAATGTGGGGTTTCTAGCTTACTCAGAAAGGGTAACTTTCGAAAGCTGTGTCCATGCAACTTAAAAGAAAGTACATGTATAGTGAGTTGGATAATTGTTCAGACTCAGAATAAGATTGTTCCCCTTACAAAACTATGACAGGAATCTACAATGATGTGTTTTGAAATCCGATTGTAAAATAATTGTATCAGGTGGCACATGAAATATTGAGTTCCAGAAGGTGAATCCAAATACATGCAAGTCATTTTCGTCCATTTTGGTCTGAGCCATCAATACCTACAGGTGTACATGTACTTACAGTAACTGTTATGATGGTGCAGCTTGAATATCAACCCACAAATCAGTAAACCTAGACAATACAGCATTTTCATCCTTGGTTGTTCTCCTATAGGGCCAATCTGTACCTTGTAATGTGCCTTTTGTTGATACACTGTAATATTTACAATGTGAAATGTGTCAGGCAAGTACATTGTATATAAAGTGCATTATACCCGGTCGAAATACATTTTTAAAGTTATTGTACTGTACTACGATCATGATGGATTTTCAAAAAAAGGGTCGGGATTTTGTAGGCCTTAATTTAAATACATGTACAGTAATGCCAAGTAGCTTGTGTACCGTGTGAGCTACATGTAAGGTACACCAAGTGGCAAAATCTAGGGCAGCCCCATGCAGAATAATGCACAGAAAAATGGGTTGCACCATGCCGTGTAGTAAGGTACGCCAAGTGGCATACCCTAGGACAGTCCCATGCAGAATAAC
>NW_019091821.1:12435-28731 GCF_001949145.1 Acanthaster planci | reverse complement strand
TTGCCTATTTGCCACTTCGCCTACGTGCCATTTCCTCCATGATTTCCACTGCTTGAAATCATCAAAATCAAGAAGAGATGAGCCACAGACAAGCGCTCAACTAACCTCTCCACAATCCACCCTGAATGCTATGAAAATTGAAATATCAAACAGGAATACCAGAATATTGTGGATTTTCAGACGGTGAAGGGTTTTTTATGTAAAGCCACACAGATAGGTATTGCGTGCAACTCTGTGGAAAGAAGATCAAGCACACGCGCAAGTAGTTCGAACAGCATGGAATAGCTGTGAGCCTTAGCGACTCCCGCAGTGACAACATGAAATATATTCAGAATTTTTGCATCGTGAAACGGACATGAATATGATCAAAACCGTCAGAGAGATTTTAGTGAAGTTCGCAGAATTAGAGGCATCTTCATGCATTTCCTTTCTATGAGTTCATAAAAAGCACGCATAATTACTGACATCACGCGTGTAAAATTTATTGTCATATTTCTAAAAAAGCAGGGATATTATGCATCGCCACACCTCAACCTCAAAAACTGGAGAAATTCCTCTATCGTGTCTATGGTAATTTGGCATAATAAAAATTAAAGGAAAGAAAATAACACCAGCAACAGTAGGCCTAAACTCTGAAATTTTTTAATTCATCCCTTTTTTGTGAAAATAAATGAAGACCAGTCCAGAGAATTTAATTTACACGACATTCGCTCATGCCATATCCCGGGCCTATTGACACATTGTTATGTAAATCGTACAGTGTAGGTGCGCCTTTTTGCTTTTGTGTGCATGTGCGTAGGATCCGACGTCGTGCATTCAGTGTGCACCAAAGATCGTATATATAGTTTTACGTGTATTCACTAGCACTGTGAAGTTCGCCATCTTGAAGCGGCGCTATACGATCTTTGGTGTGCACTACCCTGACCCGCACATGCACACACGCTGTACACGCACGTTCTAGTGATGCGAACGGGCCAGTTATTCTAGTCCACAAAAACCACAAGGTTGTCTCTTCGCTTGCTGAGCTTTGAAGCCGTACGGAGGTGCTTTTACTGCCCTCTTCAGGACGTCAGAGCTATAGCCACGTGTGGTGAGAATTACTCCGTATCCAACTTCTTCTGTCTGCGCCCCCTTTTCTTTCTTGCTTAGCTGCTTAACTTGCTTTGCAATTAACTTCGGTTTTTGTACCTGAGTTCCCTCGACGTCGTGCCAACATGGCCGACAATGGCCGACGGTTCTGAGGATCTGGGCGAGCATGCATGGGACCAGCTTTCTCAACAACAACAACAACTGCCAGAATATGGAGACAATAAACTTATTGACCAACAACGATCATCCTTAGACATGCTAATGAGCCAAGCACGGGAAGTAGAGAATGATGATAGTGAAGAAGATATTGCCGATGTTAATGAAGCCAAATCTAGCCCATGTAGACCTAATTCTAGAAAAAGAACGAAACCACAAAGCCAAAGCGATAACTCCACTGACTATGATGATAGCACTTATTTTAGACAACAGAAAATAAGAAATATCAACACATATATATTCCACACAGGCTAATTCTACCATTGTTATCATTAATTCACCTGGTGTAAAACTCGCCCAAGTAAATCCCATAAAAATAGCAAAGCCTTAAATGCTGTATGTTCAGATTAGAAAAAATGTGAATAAAACAAACCAGGGCGGCATTTGTGTGAAGTGTCTCTCCCCAGGCCAGGCGTCCAAACTGAAAAGAATCACCAAACTAGGCCAGTGGGCAGTCGATCACCACCAAATTTTGCCAAATCCAAGATACAAAGCAAGTGCGTTATTTCTTGCATTCCCCTTGAAATCACAGATCGAGAAATCCTTAAATCATGTAAAAAAGAAGGGGTTATTGAGGTTCTCAGACTAACATCCCAAAGAAATGGGCAAAGCAGAAACAATCTATCAATCTGTCTCACATTCATTTCTCCAAACTTGCATTCGAAAATTCCCCTTGGCTATCAGTACTTCAATGTAAAGCCATTTATATCTCCAGACATACGATGCTTCAACTGCCAACGTCTAGGTCACACTGCAAATGCTTGTCGTAGCAAAACTAGATGTGTCAGATGTAGTGGGGCACACTCTTATGACCAATGTGATAAAAAAGAATAAGTTAAATGTAGCAGGTGTGGTGAGCAACACTCATCGGCTTATGCTGGCTGTAATACCTTCAAGTAAGTAGGAAAAATCCAAGAAGTGAGAGACACCTATAATATATCATATGCAGAGACGGTAAAAGATACATACGGATATCACACTGCATACAGTCAAAGCTAATGAGTTATCATACCCTACTCCTACATGTAAACCCGTAAGAATTGTTCGTGATGAAAATATAGAAAAAGTAAGTTCACCAAAGTCAACGCCCACAAGCACAAAAGAAATCAGTATTGCAACCGCTCATTACTAAGACCAAAGATGTTGGCATTCAAACGGATATTTTTCTCAGTCGCCTGTCAAACTGAATCCACCTCAACATACCACGCAAGCAGACAACTCACTGTCTGAACTGCTCATTGGAGCACTACAAATTTGGGAATCGATGAAAAACAAAGAAAGTCGTGAATCAGAAATAAAGCTAATTCAACATATATTCCATCAATCCACTCAGACCTCGAAGACAAAGGGGAAACAGAGCAGACACAGTACTCTTCCCAAAATTCTGACTACATCACAACAAGAAACCCAGCTAACAAATCTTCCCATACCAAACTGAATCAAAAAGAACAACCTACACAGAACACCAATTCTCAAGTCTCTAAATCAGCTCAGAAAAAAATCTAGCTGCTCAAAGGGAGAAAACCAAAAACCATGAATATTACACTTCTCCTTATGCTCAGTATTCTACAATGGAATGCCCAATTTAAATGAATTAAAACATAATATCTCAAACTTTAACCGGAAAGAAAAACCTGATGTTATTTGTATTCAGGAGACCTGGTTAACCAAAGACAAAAATGTCAACATACCAAGTTATAATGTACATAGACAGGACAGGCATGATACTTCCAAAAAAAAACCCCAAAAAACTGGAGGAGGTTATGCTGTTTTTACAAAAAGAAGTCTTGCTGCTAAAGTTGTTTTCTGTAATAAAATTAACGATAATACTAACTTTCTATTTCAAGTTTTGGACATTTGTCCTGAAGATAAGCGTAAGGTTACCATTAGAAATGCTTATAACCCTTGTCCTAATATTGCAAATACCCATCTTACTGAGCTTGAAAATCATATCAATAAAGATACCATTATCTGTGGAGATTTTAATGGTCATAACTATCTGTGGGGAAGTAAAAAGATTGATAATAACGGTTGCATAATTAAAAACCTCATGGATGATAACGATCTTGTCTGCATCAATGATGGTATTGGTACTAGAATCAACCTTCCACAGGGTACGACATCGTGTATCGACGCCACTCTTATTACTGCTAATATGGTTGCTTATAGCAACTGGAGAGTTTTATATGACACATGGGGTAGTGATCATCATCCAATATTAATTGATATTAACAAACAAATGCCTTTTTACTAATCGTTCCTGTTAGAAAGCATCGACAGACAGTGAGACTTGAACGGCGCCCTCTGTTGATTCACCTAGTTATAAGTCAACAGCCTAACGGTCTCAATCAATAGCGCCCTCAATATTTTGTATATCTAATCACCAGCCAGCCTTCTAGTGGCCTCATCCCTTGGTGTGCCGAAGCCTAGTCTCCCCATATTCTCCAGTGGGAAGGAGAGAGAGTTTGCCTTGCTAAAGATAGCATTGCAGAACCTTATTAATATCCACCCCCAATCTCAGTGAGCAATATAAATACCAGGTACTCATCAACAAGTTAGATGGTAAGGCACTTAAACTGGCAAAGTCCTTCATGCACAACAGTCAGCCATGCACCACTGCTTTAGCTGCATTGTCTGACAAATATGGTCAACCACGACAACTAGTCCAGTCAGAAATTGCCACCATCATGATGACTCCCCCCATCAAAGCTGCCGATACGGAGGCCTTTGAGGATTTCTGCCTCAATGTCCAGTCTCTTGTGAGCATGCTCCAAGCACTGGAGGGTCAGCCTGGAGTTGAACTTCGGTGCGGCTCACATGTGGACAAACTACTCAGTAAGCTCTCTCCCAGTCTCTGCACCAACTTCATTGAATACTGCATCAAGTCTGGCATCCTGAAGCCGAACTCGGGTGAAACCTACACCCTCCCCCAGTTTGCCGTCTGGCTTAAGTTAAAGTCGCAGTCCGAGATGTTGGCCAAACGAGCTGTCACCGGCCACATTCCAGACCAGGCTGGTACCAAGAGAGATTGCCCACCGTTAAAGCCTAAACAGTCATCAGCCTTGGCCTTTTTCACGAGTAATAAGCAGCCAAGTGCAGCACCACCCAAGTCCAACAAGCCAAAATCATTCTGTCCCTGTTGTAATGGAGAAGACCACTTTTTGAATGGCTGNTGGAGAAATTCAAGACACACAGCACCGAGGACATCATGAAGTGGATCCAAGAAAACAAGCGATGCTGGAAGTGTTGTCGCAAACATGCCGCCGAAGCTTGTACCCTCAAGAAACCATGCCACCAGTGTAATCAGCTTCACTTGACTGTTCTGCACGACATAGCCCAGACGGCCACCAGTGTGTACTGGGTGAAACCTATGCCAACCACTCAGCCAGTTTACATCAATGAACCCAGACGTCCCTGCGGCATTATGCTCAAGAGAGTGAGAGTCATTCTCCATGGCCCAGATTCCAGCATAGACTGTTATGCACTCCTAGATGACGGATCAGAGCGAACCATGCTCCTACGAGAGACCGCTCAACACCTCAACCTACAAGGTCAACCAGAAACCATGCGTCTGAGAACCATCAGAGACGACATCATCACATGCTTGGGCCAGTCAGTTTCCCTATCCTTATCACCCTATGGTGAGCCAGGTTCCAGATTCTCCCTTCGTGGCATCTTTACTGCTGCCAACCTGTGTCTCTCCGAATACACCTACGATGTGAAGACCCTACAGCAGAAGTACCCCCATCCTCGAGGCTTGCCGTTGCCTGCAATTCAGTGCGCTCGTCCAGTAATCCTCATTGGTTCCGACCATGTGGACTTGATCACTCCCACAAACCCTGTCAAGTTTGGCCCTCAGAGAGCACCGGTAGCTGTTCTAACGAAGTTGGGTTGGACACTCCAGGGGCCAGCCGGCATCTTAGAGCAGGGATCTGGAGAGCATAAATGCTTCAGAGTCTCAACAAAAACAGATTTAACTGATCTGATGAAACACGTGGCGAGACTGTGGCAAGTGGACACCCTACCACATGTGAATGAGAAACATGCGGTTCGCTGCATGCCCTGAAGTTGCTCGAAGACCAAACCACCTGCGTGATGGAAGGAGAGATTCAGCGTTACATCACTCCCCTGCTGCGAGCAGATGATGCAGAGTTTCACGCTACCAAGGAAGCTGGCCTTTCAACTCTACGGAGAACAGAAAAACACCTTGAAACCCGACCGCAGCTAGCTGCAAAGCACAATGAGCTTGTCCAAAAGCTGGCAGATGATGGCTACGTCAAGGTTCTCTCACCGGAGGAAGTTGCCAAATCCAAAGAATCCTGGTACATCCCTCATCACCTTGTTGAGCACAATAGGAAGTACCGTCTGGTGTTCAACTGTTCCTATCAGTATCGGAACCAGGTACTCAACCAACGCCTTCTGCCAGGCCCACAACTCAGCGCATCGCTCACTGCTGTGCTGTTGCGTTTCCGCCAACATGAAGTCGCCGCATCAGGTGACATCAAAGCAATGTTCCACCAAGTTAAGCTTCGACCAGATGAGAGGTGTCTCTTTCGATTCCTATGGCGTAACTTGAAGTCTGACAGAGAGCCCAACATCTTTGAGTGGCAGGTACTCCTGCAGTTGCAGCTACCGTAGACCAGTCCTTCTACGTGGACAATTGCCTGGTCAGTGTCCCAGAGGAAAGCAAAGCCAAGTCCCTTGTCCATGCTACTCTAGACCTGCTTGCTAGGGGTGGGTTCGAGATACGACAGTGGGCAATCAACTTGCCCAGTGTTGTGGCCGACCTACCAGAAGAGGCGCGCTCCGATGGATGTGATCTGTGGCTGTCCTTCGGCGAGACTGATACCACTGAACCCATGCTTGGTCTCAAGTGGGACTGTAGCTCTGACAACTTGCAATACCTGCTCAGAAAAGTTGAATACGAGTCTATCAGCATGAGGAATATCTACAAAACTTTGGCTAGTCAGTATGACCCCATTGGCTACCTGACGCCCTTCACAGCCAGAGCCCGCATCATTGTCCAAGACCTATGGAACACCAAATATGACTGGGACAAAGAACTGGAACCAGGTGATATTATGGACCGGTGGCAAGAGTGGGAAGGTGAGCTACCCCAGCTCTCCAACATTAGACTACCCAGATGCTACATTCCACCAGGTATCAACCTGAAGACAGCTGGTCGCCAGTTACATATCTTCTGCGACGCCTCTGAGAGGATCTATGGGGCAGTAGCTTATCTCCGGGCAGAAGATGCTGGAGGCAACATCCACACCAGTTTCGTCATGGCCAGGTCGAGGGTTGCTCCCAAGAAGCAACTTTCTTTGCCACGCCTTGAGCTCTCAGCCGCCTTGACTGGGGCTCAACTATCTAGTCTACTTCAGGAAGAGTTGACAAAGCATCACCTTGTGGAGCGATTCCACTACCGTAATGACGTGGCTCAATTCCGAGTCTTGTTGGTACAAGGTGTTCGATGGCCCAAGGATAACCCAAATCCAGACCTTGACTGATGTCAGCCAGTGGCATTATGTCAATACCAAAGAAAATCCAGCTGACGACTTAACCTGTGGGATGTCTCTGCAGACGCTAAGCCAACCTAGCAGGTGGCGAGATGGACCCCTATTTCTGTCCCTTCCCTGTGACCAGTGGCCAACTACCCATCCAGCATCAGCTGAGGACAACTCCGAACTAAGGAAGTCGACCTTCTGTGGAACCGTGACCATAGAGCCCACTGACATGAAGGATCTCCACAAGTACGAAACCTGGGATGACCTCATCGTAGTATCAAAGCAGGCCCGTGACGGGGCGGCTGCACAACAGTCGGCAGTCACCACTGCACCAAACTGAACCTTGCAGATCCCCAGTTAATAAAACATTCCAGTTGGAGCTGAGAACCAAGCGCCATATTTCCTCACCCGTTTTTTCAGTTCCTATAGCCCGAAATGGTCTCTAAAGAAAGCTAATTGAGATAAATTCGAAGTTGCTTGTAAAGATTACATCGCTGAGCCCACTCATAACTGTAACAGTGTTCTCCACGGCCGACAATTTTGAGAGGGCGGTAGAAAAATTTGTGAGCGCGCAGCGCAAAGCCCTTACGGCTTGGGGTCTGCGGCCCGCTTAAGGGCCCCAGAAAATTTTGGATTCTAGATGCTCTGTGGTCACAGTCCACATTTATCTGTTATTTGGCCCCAAATCTAATTGCATTTACAACGTAAAATATTGGCTAGGATATTCTTCAGGAGGAATTCCTTCATCGAAAGACTTGATGACGAAATTATTTCCGGAGCAATTTTAGCAGAGCCTTAGTCATGTTAGTGACTCGAGACATGCTTGAGATGAGCAGAGCATGCGGTTTTCTCAATGATCAGTTGACGGTGAAAAGGCCAGGCAGAGTAAAACAAGCCTCAAAATGCGCCCTTGAATAAAACCGGACAAATATGTTGAGGGAAAGATAAGTTTACAATTTCCAGCTCGCGTCATAAAAATGAAGCAACTCCTCCATCGATGCCTTCCACTGGCACCCGCGCACACTCGGCAAAACAATGTTGCGCCGCGGGTATCAGTCACGTGCACTGCGTTTACATGTGCACGCTTGCGCAATACAATGTACGTGTACATGTACAAAACATACGCAATGGTTTTTCGGGGCACGGTAGGCAGCCAACTATCACGATTCACGATGGGAATGAGGTTGGGCATAAAGCATTTGAAAATGCATTATACGGGAGGAGTGGGACCCCATGCCTTACATAACGCGACGTTGCGTATAGACTCGTGCTGCACTCAACTTTTAATGTTCTTTGTCATTGTCAGTACATCATAAGCGTTTGTGGTAAACGCAAACTCGATCCACAAACTGCGGTAAACCTCTTTTTTATTAAAATCTTGAGAAAGTGGACATTCGGGGAAAATACACTACTAAAAAATATAGCAGGGCAGCACAAATTTTAGCAGGGTGGCAAAATTTTAGTGGGGCAGCCCAAAATTTTGGCAGGGCAGTCCGCCCTGCTAAAACAGCCTGTGGAGAACCCTGTCTAATCCTGAAGAAACGTATAAGAGGTTCGTCGATCTGTTAACTAAAGTCATTGATTTTGCCATCTCTAAAACTACTCACAAATCAAATAAATATCCTACCTCTTAGTGGAATGAGGCCTGCTAAAGGGCTATTACGAACAGAAAAGAAGCCCTTAAAAAGTTAAAAAAAAAACAAAAAAAAACCGTCATATTTCATAACCTATAAACATGATAAACGCACTTGCGCAATAGCTTGGAAAACTATAAAACAGGCTAAAAAGATTATTGGAAAGATTTCTGCGATACATGTACTTTAAATAACCAAACCCCTGCTAAAACTATTTGGAACAAAATAAAAAGCATTAAAATCCCAACCAAAGACAGACATTCCTGTCCTTCATTGCAACGGTGATGATTTTGTTACTAATGGAGAAAAATGTGATATTCTAGCTAAAAGTTTTGCTGACATCAATAATAATAACGTCAGTAATGCTTCCTTTGAAGAAAATAAGAAGCACGTTGAAGATAAGCTTCGTGTAAATTCAGCTGAGAATAATGATGACATCATTAATGGACTTGTTAATATGGTTGAACTCAATGAAGCTATTCACTCCGCCAAATGTTCATCTCCTGGTAATGATGGTATTACAGATGACATAATCAAACATATGCCTCAGAAAAGTCGTGCGATTTTCTTACAGATCTTTAAGTTGATTTGGCATATATTGCAATGTCCGTCTACTTGGAAAAAAGCCATTCTTGTCCCCAACCTGGGAAAAATCTTTTGACCCAAAATCATATAGTCCCATTGCTCTCACATCTACTATTTGCAAAATAATGGAACGCGTGGTTAATAATAGACTCATCTGGTATCTTGAAAAACAAAAGTTACTTAATAATCAACAGTGTGGCTTCCGGAGAGGGAGGAGCACTAAAGATCATATTATCGGTCTTGAATCTTGCATTAACAAAGGTTTTGCTAATAAAGAAAGCACTCTGGCTGTCTTCCTTGATCTAGAAAAAGCTTATGACACCCTTTGGCCTATAGGAATAATTACGAAACTACGTACACTTGGAATTTATGGTAACATCACTCAATGGATTTACAATTTTATGTCAGACGGAACCATCCAAGTCAATGTCAATGGTGGTCTTTCAAACTCAGTCAATGTTCACAATGGAATTCCCCAAGGCAGTGTTATTAGCCCTACTTTGTTCAATATTGCAGTCAATGGCCTGCCTGATTCAATAAATGGTGTTAATTTGTCTCGGTGTACTGACGACATTGCCATCTGGAGAACAAATCGCAATGTCAATTACATCACTCAAAAAGTGCAGAAAAATCTCGACAACGTAAAAGATTGGTGTGACAAATGGGAATAAAAAAATTTGTAATTCCAAAACCACAGCTGTTCTCTTCAAAAAAAGGAATATCAATGAAAATCTTAACATAGGTGGTGCTAAAGTCCAAATGCTAAATTCTTAGGAGTTGCATTCAAACGCATAAAATATCAGTCGCCTGTCAAACTGAATCCACCTCAACATACTGAGCGGCTAGGTGCAAGCGTGCGAGGACATTCGTTCTGAGGAAAATATATCCTAAATTTATGGGCGAGATAGAGAGGACAAAACAAAAGGCAACCAAAGCAAGGTTTGAGATCAACAATAATAAAAACAAAGGTTTAATAAACATTTTCAGGCCGCAAAAGATTTGAGTCACCAATTGCAAACAAAGTCAATTTCTCACACCGGGTTCAAAGAATGCAGAAACAAAACTCAGAGTGTATCATGAATAATGCATGTACAAGGAATTAATCAAGTTCAGGCCCCGCTCTTCAAACAGGGATACACCCGGAGGCGCACTAGAGAGTAAAGGCACCTCACAGCAGCACCTCAGGGAGATGTTTTGCTCCCTTTCAACAATTAGTTCTGAATCACGGTTTAGTTTTTAAAATGTTTCTCCGAAAAAACTTTTAAAAAGGGGGAATGATAAATCGAAATGTCTGCCTTACCAGAATTCTAGTTGCTTAAATCCAAATTCTGAAATCGATGTGGAAGAGTCACTCCACTTGAGAAAAACAAATAAGCTAGAGACCGATAAGAAGAGTTCAGCCAGCAGTGCAGCGCAGACATCGACAGCAACTTAACAAGTCTCTGAAAGTTTTAGCGCAGGAGTATAGAGTTTGTTGTATGGCGCACTGCGCCAGCGCCAGATACAAAGGTACACAGTACGGACCAACTTTTTTGTTACAATATGATACAGTTGCACATTGTCTTATATCTTGTAATAAATTTACAAAAATAGAAAATTTCTCCAAAAATCCCTCAATCTTAGTTATAACGATTTTACCTTAATTAACGTCTTCCAGGCACAAAAAGTATCCCTCATATCATTCACTTTATTAAAAATTGCCAGATCAAAATATAACTTCCTACAATAACTGGTGCCTACGTCATATATTCATATATTACTATATAGCAGAGACCCTGCGACATGTACGGGATGGGGCCGGGCGGGGAGGATTGACCAGACACTCAGTGCCATCGTCACCCATCGTCACCTGGAGGTATGCGGACCTGTGAACATACCAGCACGGCCCTGGGGAACGGCCGACCTTGCAGGACCCCTTTCAGGAGGCACTGAGTGTCTGGGGATTCTTCAAGGCCCCTCCCTTCCACTACAAGGTCTCTTGTTTACAAATACATGTACATATACAGATCTGTTTGGAGAAGACTTCTGCTAACTTGACAACACTCACTCATGCAGACTCCTTTAACTATCCGATACATTTTCTATTGCGTCTTTTCTATTTCATTTGTGCATTTTTACAAAGTGTGAGATCATTATCCAAACAACCTACGAGTGACGCTGCTACACTGCGTGTGGCATGCAGGGCACCAGTCTGCAGCATGTGCCATTTACCTACAACAACAAACACCCACGATTGATTACTGAAGGTGGGTTATCGACGGAACTTCAGAAATGTAGGGATGGTAAGCCAAATATTGCATAATAAATTTGGACTCCGGAGTTCCCAATTTAAGTAAGTAGTGTCTGATTAATTCAATGCATTTGCTGTGGATGAAGGGAATGGGGGAATTGCCTTTTGTTTTGAGGCCCCGAGGCAAACGGGGAATTCCCCTTGAGCAGGGAGGCAGGGGGATTTTCCCAACTATCGATCACGATGATAAGTGGGTGCGCCGGAATGTTCAATACGCCGACACGAAATTGCGTATACGGATATGTGGCTAAGCATAGATTGGGAGTGATCCGTGCCACGTCACTAGTGGGGCTAGGAGGCAGAGGCTTTTCCGGGCCAACTATCGTTTGAGTGACTTGCCAGACTTCAGACTAGTGCCTGAGCAGCTTAAGGCTAGTGAATTAAGTTGGCACTTGCAGGACCCATTACTGTAACTGTTGTATGTTGTGATGATTTGTCAGTTTTTTCTGAGCAAATTTTTAGATACATGTACATGTATGTCATTAGGTCCATGATATGCAGAGACGTGAAATACGCCCTTGTGCGATGTGTGGAGGCCAGAACATGATAATTATTTTAAAAAGAGAAGCAGTTTTAAACAAAGTAAAACAGAAGCAGTTAATTGTGACCGCTTGTTGTGGCAGGATTCATTGTTCTTGATGGTCTTTGACCAATTGCTTATTCATTTTGATATTCTAAATGATTTAATGTGCGTCTCTTGGACATGTGTTACTTTCAAGGACAGATCCTGGGGGCATTCCCCCCCTCCCCCCCAAAAAAAATGAAAAAATAAGGAAAAAAGAGAAGTTTTGGGTCTATTTAAATTTGCTTGCTTCCGAAAGCATAAAAAAAAACTTGAGTCCCCAGAAATGTAGCCACACCCCTCAAAAAGGCCATAAAAAGTGACTTGAAACTATTTCTGATGTTTTTGGCCCCTGAACGCAAGTCTGCCCCCTAACAGATTCTTTTGAATTGTGGAGCTGTGTTAACACCAAATATCGAATTCTAAATCTTAACCATTTGTGAAATATTTCATATCGACAGCATATTGAACTCTTGGAACTTACAGGAGTGCCTACTATGGGAATTTTCAAAATGGCCGTTCACTGCAAGTGTGTTGAAAAACAAACCTATAAGAGGGTTTGAGAAGTATATGAAAAGAAGCATTTTGAACAAAATGAAAAATGTACACATAGTCCTAAATACATGCGATTCTCCATGGGTATTGTACGCAACCAACAATTGTGGCTTTCACAATGATAACTTTATCTCAGATTGTTGAATGTGATTTTTCTCTTTCTGTTACAGATACACAATGTCACTTTTACTGACTTGGGCCGTCTGCATCTGCGTTGCCTTTACACATGTGGGAATATATCTTTTGAAACCGTTTTTGTGTATGCAGGAGTGTTGCGAAGTTGATTTTGGCTGGATACATCTTACCAATACCTCAGGCAAGTCGTCAGTGAAGTGAAACTCTGAGTACAGTGCACCTGTCCTTTTTTCCCTCAGAAAGCCTGTGGGAACATGGATACTATAATTTAAATTGGAATGGATACCAGACTTTTCTTGTCCAACTACTTTGTACTGGAGAATGGGTTGAAATCTTGAGAGCACTTCAACTCATCTCAAGTTGATGTTTAATCCTAGGGGGAGTTAAAATCTGCCCCTTCTTACTTTTGTCTGATAACTCGCTGAATTTTTAGGAATTTCTTTCAGCAACATGTTGCATTCATTTTGACACCAATTTTATGAAAATCTGTCGTACCACTCTTGGGCAGTACCCATTTTTCTGAGACAGGTGGGTCAAAACTGTATAGTTTTCTATTGACATGCTGCATGCGTGCAGAATGAGTTGAGTGTGGCCTTGAACTTCAATTGGCCATAACAACAAAACAATAATATTTCAGACTGGGTTGAAAATTCAATCATTTAAGTTGAAAGTTGAAACATCAATTGTACTGACAATGTCTTTACANCCGTTAATACTTTTAATTTTGGTCTCTGTTGGCTCTCTAATGGCTGGTCCGTACTTCAGGGGAATGCGAAAGTTAAGATTTGGCATCGCGGAACATTTCAACTTCTGCGAATTGGCAGCAGGAATATTTGAGTTGATGTCACAGTTCCATGTTCATGATGGTTTTCATGCATAGGGTGCCTTCTATTCATATTTCTATGTAAATACAAATGTCCATATTCATGAGAAAAACTGTACAATGTAATGTCAAGTTAGGCAGGGGGGTTCAGGGTAACACTTCATTTCATTTTGGATTTATGATTTATTTATGCTTAGTTCAACACAAAAGCAGTGTCTATACAAAACTGTAAATAGTAAAAAGCACATTTCTGCAATATTTAATTCACACGGAATTGACAATTCTTTTTTTAGCATTTAGGGGCACCTGGTATGGCACGAAATGCATTTTAGTAGGATATCATTCCATAAATCCTGTAGAGGACCACAATGGGCTAAAAGGATTATGTCCATGCAAGAAAAGTTACCCATTCAAAAAGGGAAATGTTGAGGCTACAGCGGGGGCTCTTGGAAAACCATTTTATAGTTTATTTTCATCATGCAGTTACAATTATCTTATAAATAATCCCTCCAAGATGGCTGCCGTATAATGTGCTTACCCAAGCTTTAATTTTGTAAATTTTTGCACTCCATAGTTAGGTGAAATTCCCAGGCGCGCCATAGCTAGGTGGCAGCGCGTGTTGGGTATGCGTGGTACGTTGCTTTAAGTTTAACTGTTTGACATGTACGGACAGTTTTTGTTTTCACGGTCTCCAACTTTGTGTCTGAGAGCCCTAAAATTGTAGTACTTTTAGAAGCTATAACGTGAGGGTTAAGCATCCATATATTTTTATGTAAGTTAAGCTCCATTATTGTGTTGTTAATATGATTATGAAGGTTTCATTTTATTGTGATTTTGGAGTTTATTTTGTCCGTCTCAGTTTAGTAATGTATAAGATTATGTCAATCTACATGTACACGTTAGTTTACATGTACCATAAATCCAGAGTCAGATTCACGTATTTTGAAACTTATAGTTGCCATTATCACTGTCATCCGTTACAGAGACATTGTGCTGGGTGAGCCCGGTGTTTGTTAAACCCTTTTAAGAACATCTGTGACAGTTCTTTACATGAGATTCTGATTGTGTCAGAGGAAGCCTGGAAGCCCACAAGTCTGTGAGTTTATTAATATTATTTTCATGTACATGTGGGCGACTGAATGCACACCATACAATCCCTTTATCACTTTGGAGGTAATGTGTAGTGTATACAAATCAATCTTGGGACTCTATAGTGGATTATTGAGATGGGATATGGTATATATCTGGATGTACAAAACATTATTATTTCCCTTTGACAGAGTCATTTCACTCGTTTGTTTAGGGTTGTTTAATTGTGTTGACATAGTCAAGAAGTTTTGTACGTTTATTGGGGTTGGTTTTCACAATTTCTTTCACAAATATGGAGGACTGACCTTATGTTTGTAATCTTGTTTTAACAGTTTTACCCACAAACTTCAAGGCACATAGTACCAGTTCATGGAAGTTCATGGAATAAAGACATTCTTCGAAGTAAACTCTGTGATCTACTATTGCTTGAATTTTGGGGTTAGCTACTGGACAGGAGCCAGCGCGGTCAGTGTACACTCTGAGGCCAGTATATACATGTATATCATCTCCATTGTCATAAGTAGTGTGACGCCGCGCCCCTCCGGCGAGGGCGCCCTCTTCCTCGAGGCGCTTCGGATGGCACGCCGGAGAGTCCCTGAGCGGCTAGGGACGAGTCCGTTGGGACCAAAGTATACCGTCCCCCAGGAAGGTTGGTCTTCGTCGAGATGATGGCTAATCTGATTGGTCGAAACGTAATGACGTTATCCGGACAGACCTGACTTATATACAACAATTAAGAAGCGGCTGGTTTATTCATCAACACACTCAACCAATACACCAGTAGAGGGCGCTATTGACGGGGAGACTGTGTGATTATACGTGACCGGACTTCGCCCAGAGTAGCTAATACCACCGTACAATGAATCGTGGGCATCCAATGCCGAATCAGGGACTTTGGCAAGTCTACGGGGCTTACTGTCAGGTCTGCGCTACACGCAACTCACGACACGAGATAGCAATCCGCCCTTGCATCGACCGCAAGCTCAGGAACTATACCGCACCACCAATTAGCCCCTCAACCTACCGAACCCCTCAACGACACACGCACCACTCGGACATGATTCTCGACCCTTACCTCAGGAACAGCCCTTGATCAAGACAACTAGTAACTAGGGGCGCCAAACCTGCGCGCGCTTTTTATAGCTTTCGTGCTGCTCTAGCCACGCCCGCGCACGCGCTCACGTGACCAAGTAGTGACTTCCGCTGCCCTATCGCGCGCACAACGCACAAGGCGGAGCCTATGCGCCGCGCCTGCTTAACACACAGCTATGCGCGCCTAACATCTGCCTCTGTTACTGGGCAGAGCGCCATCTTTAACTTTGCACCGTGCCTAGTGACTAGCGCCCTCTGTCACGTCACAGTAGTGTGATTCAAAGATTTAACTTTGCAGCCCAGAAGTTATATTTGTGTGATTGTTAATAAGTACAAAAAAGATGGGAATTCACTTTAGAAGTGGAAACTCTTTGTTTTTTGAATACCTGAATAAAGTAATCAAACTTTCTAAAAAGAAGACAAAGTGTTTACTTCTGGAAATGGTACAGTCATGGCCCTTTTTTCATATCAAGGTGACATAAATTGTTACCAAACAGTGACTGACAAGACACCGAGCTGAGTCTTAATGTGTGTTTTACATCCGCAAAAACCTGAGAGGGAAAAAAGTGCATCGTAAGAACCAAACGGGTGGATCCGATGGAGCCAATGTGGGCCAGCTTCTCCTCCTCCCCCCTCAAGTCCCCAAGGAAACAAATCTACATATTTTTGATAAAAGAAAGACGATATTTTTGGTCTATTTCATTCCTTCTCAACCCCCC